>OZ024859.1:2735949-2763449 GCA_964017155.1 Oasisia sp. SBJ-2009
TGAGCTGATACAGTTCTAAATAATGGTTTAATTTGAAAGAAATGATCTAACTAATAACATTGAAAGTCTTCGAAAAGGCATCGATTGACGGCTTGTCTCTCCGGCTAGATTACCCGGACGTGAATCAGCACCATGACATTTAAGGTGGGTAAAGGCGGAACAGATCTACATACTCTTTAAGGTGTATACCCAGCCAATACACTGCTAAGGCTGCACTTGGCTCTATGCTCTTTAATTAATTGCAGAATATTTGTTTGACGAATAGAGATTATATTTTAGTTCTAATATATACAATGTTAACACTTCCGTCAGCAAATGCGTTTTAACAGTGATTCTCTTTTCAAAGCTTCGGGTTTACTGTTCCAAAGAAATGGATATGCCAATTTTTTTAATTTGTTCCACCTTGTTTGGTACTGAGGTAGGACTCCCTACGTACCAACCTGACCTCCCCCTCTGGGACCCCCGCCCACCCCAGTGTTCCCATTGTCATTTCTCTTGGGATTGTAGCCCAGGCCTTCTCCAGGTATATGAATCTAATTGCCATGTCCTTCTGTCCTTCCAGTTTCTTCTCTACTACCTACCTCTGGGCGAACATCCCATCCGTTGTTCCTCTTCCTTGTCTAAGCTCCAGCTGTTCTTCAACGATTTCCCCTTACACTATTGCTTGTATTCTGCCATCCAGAATTCTGTCCAGCAACTTCAACATATGGCTTAACAACGTAATGCCTCAATTGTTTTCCCGGGTCATGCACATCTCCCTTTCTTTTCTATATTCGGGCACTTAGCCCCGTTCTTTATTTCTCTGTGAACTTCCCGTCTCTCTTGCAGGTGTTGAGCAATTGTTGTGTCGATCATCTTCCAACTCGCTCAGCCACCGCCACCATATATACTCAATGCCTGTTTATCTTTCCAAATAGGCCTACACGATAAACCGTAAGAATGGCCCGGGCTGTGACACGTTTCATAAAGCTTACATTACCTCCTACCACTGTGTGTGTGCGTGCGTGCGTGTGCGTGTGCGTGTGCGTGTGCGCGTGCGCGTGCGTGTGCGTGCGCGTGCGCGTGGGCGTGGGTGGGCGGGGATGAGTGGGGTGTGAGTGTGAGTGTGAGTGTGAGTGTGAGTGTGAGTGTGAGTGTGAGTGTGAGTGTGAGTGTGTGCGCGTGTACGTGTACGCGTGTACGCGTGTACGTGTACGTGTACGTGTACGTGTACGTGTACGTGTACGTGTACGTGTACGTGTACGTGTACGTGTACGTGTACGTGTACGTGTACGTGTACGTGTACGTGTACGTGTACGTGTACGTGTACGTGTACGTGTACGTGTACGTGTACGTGTACGTGTACGTGTACGTGTACGTGTACGTGTACGTGTACGTGTACGTGTACGTGTACGTGTACGTGTACGTGTACGTGTACGTGTACGTGTACGTGTACGTGTACGTGTACGTGTACGTGTACGTGTACGTGTACGTGTACGTGTACGTGTACGTGTACGTGTACGTGTACGTGTACGTGTACGTGTACGTGTACGTGTACGTGTACGTGTACGTGTACGTGTACGTGTACGTGTACGTGTACGTGTACGTGTACGTGTACGTGTACGTGTACGTGTACGTGTACGTGTACGTGTACGTGTACGTGTACGTGTACGTGTACGTGTACGTGTACGTGTACGTGTACGTGTACGTGTACGTGTACGTGTACGTGTACGTGTACGTGTACGTGTACGTGTACGTGTACGTGTACGTGTACGTGTACGTGTACGTGTACGTGTACGTGTACGTGTACGTGTACGTGTACGTGTACGTGTACGTGTGTGTATGGGGGGGGGGGGCGTGTGTGTGCGTGTTCGTGTGTGTGTCGTATTTACATTCATTGCTTACTCCTATTAGAAAAGCTATCCAGAATCGATCATATGGTTCTGTTTTACATTTTACCCCAGTAGTAAATACCAATATTAGGAGTAGGTGTTTTTCTGTGGCTGTGTTACTCTTTGGAATAGAGGTCCATGCTTCCTTCGATCTAGTGTTAGATCAGTTGCAGGCTGAATCATTATGCGATTCTTAACTATCTTGCTGTTTACGTTTTTGAATTAGTAATGGATTATTAAAATATATATAAAAACAAATTCGTTTACTAAACCGTTATGTTGCGGTTTGTGTACGTGACAATCAATTGCTGCACGTGACCTTGTCAAGCATAACCTTTGCCAACAGTATTTATATAGGTAACGTATGGGCGGCATCATGTCTGCTATATCAAACTTATCCCATCTTTTATGGACACACAGGTGATAGGCAACAGGTTACCTGACGTGATAATGTTAGTGTACACTGCGCACGCGTTTGATGATTGTGGGAAATTATTTTTTAAACATACTATAGGTTTGCTCTAAAAGCAGTAAAAAACTTTATTTTATCGGTAATGTCTATGATAATATAAAGTCTTCTTAGGCAGGAGTGTGCAGATTAATAAAAAAATGAAATGTGACATATATCCACTGATCAAAATCGCTTACATATAAAAGCACACTCTCTTTTGGTCTCCCGTTAATCTCTCCCCCAGTCTCCCTTCTCCTTCCTTCCTCCCTCCTTTCCTCCCTCCACCCCTCACTGCATCATCAGAATAATGTTTTTAGTGCTAAAATCATCCTGCTATCTAACCCCGTATATAGTATACCATTATGATTAATATTTAAACTGTTCCTTTTTTACGTTAAGCAAATCAATGATAGAAATGTATAAATGAGTAGCGATGCAATCCTTTTTCGTTTTGATGAACAATGTGTCAGAGTGAACAAGTTGGTGAATGATCTAGTTGTCTGTCTCTCTTTGTCTGTCTCCCTTCTGCTTGACCTCTCTCCATTACTTTCCTTTAAACATACTCAACATTTTCTATGTCCTTTCTTCCCTGCTTGGCGGCCCCTCTCCCTCACTTTCGTTATCCTCTACTATTTCCCTTCTCACTGGCCCTCTACACCCCTTTTCCTCCATACTTTCACCCACCAATTTTTTTCACCACCACCCCCCGTCAGTCTAATTAAGACGCAATTCGGTACGGTCATGGGTATTTGCACATTCGACAAGAAGAGCGAAGCTACTTGTGCTATTCAAGGCAACCTTGTTTTGTCCGTGTGTAATACCTGTCATGTTTCATTGTCAGTTTAACACAGAGATCATGCAATGCTTCACTGCCGCCTATATTCTAAGTCTGACGTGCGGCCTCCGACAATGGCATGTTCTTGGTCCCGCGCAAGAACGCACAGATTGACAACGTATAATTAGCAACCTCTGTCGCGTTGAACCTGACAACTTGCTACAAACAAATGACTTAAGCTTTCGATCGAAAGCATGGATTCGTCGAAATACAGTTGTAGTCGAAACTCTAAATGCAGTTCTGCCGGCTTTCAGTAGAAGACCAACTTCACGTGTTTATGGATGGTTCATGTGCGGTCGGCTGCAGCGTATCGTATGATATTCAGCAAACAGTACACATTTGACGCTGTACGTAGCTTGACAGTTGGTCTCGGATGAGCTGTGTTGCAGTTTGGCAGTCATCAGACATTGGGATATACAACTAGACGCCAAAAAAGAGAGCGACGATTGCTACAGACAATTGCTTTAAGGTAGGCTATGTGTGTAATGTTGTTGTGTTATTTAGAACGGCAACTGTTGGTAGTACATTACAGATATTGCCATGTGGTACAGTGTCGACATTCTGTATTGCTAACTTGCATAGTCAAACCAGCAATGCATTACGGAAGACAAACAGTATCGTCATTATGCATAACTGTTAGCATCGTTCTACTGTGAATATAATTACACAGATAATACATTTCTCATTAATCAAAACATTACTTGGCAACATAGTTTATATGTAATGAATGGATCCACTTGCTGCTTTGCGTCGTTATAAATCGTAGTTAGCATTGTATTTATTTATTAAAGAAAATAATAAATAACTAATAATGTTTTAATCCACTTTTATTATCTTAAATTATGAATTCTCGTATATGAAGGCGAGTTATATTATTCACTGTAGGGTGTACTGTATTATGTATCTGCGTTTAAAAATAATGCCTTATTTAATTTTATGAAGGAGAAAATGTCGGCGACGCCATATTGTTGCCCAACTTCCGCTATAGAACCATGAATCTGGTAAAGTCTACATTAATAATTATAATTATGCATGTTAACATGTTTTATGTATTATATGATATAACATGACATATAAGCGAAGTTGTAATGTAATGCTACAAAATAAATAACGTCAGATATATCAGCTTACGTGTCTTACAAGTTGACACCACAATTTCACCAGCTAAGGCTCGGCATGGGTTTATAAGCAAACAAAATGGCTACCTTCTGCAACTGAGTGTTCCGACCGCACGTGGCGGAAGGGGTTACCAGTGACGCTCATCCTATGGAGGTCACAACCGGTGCGGCGAACCGGGGTTTGGGCCAGGTAATTTCCCTCCCATAGGAACACTTCCGGCGGAAGTCGGTCAGTTGTGAGGGAGTAAGGATTGTGACCAACCGTGCCAGGGAACGTTATGAGGAGCAACCGATGAGGTACCTCTGGCTGAACTAGTTACATTAGATTGTACTACAGGCTATATACCCAGTGTCTCCCACTTCCTCATTCCCTCTCTTTTGTTTTTCAAAGTTTTTTTTCTTGTAGGAAACAGTTATACTCGCAACAGCACATTGACTTATTTTAAGGTATATTATAAATATGTTTTAACAGCTTTAATCGTACACAACTCAGCCTCACGGTAAGCTTTAGTTAATTTGTTGTACGTACGTAAATATTATTGAAAGATATAAAAATGCTTGAACTCTCTTACATTTCAAATGTGGAACGTCCACGCCTAAGTATACGTCGCCTTGTATGTAACTACAAGTACGTACCTCATTATATGTTGGAATTATATTATGTTGTATTAAAATATATTTATTTTAATATCTGTTGATATATTTCATGATTTTTTCATTCTAAAGTAATAATTATTATATTTTTCGTATATCGCGCTCATCCAAATAACTGTTTTGGCTGGAATTATAATTGTAAAAGAATTAATACCATGCATAAAATCATCAATATTTTATTGATAGTAAATTGTTAAGATACAATCATTTCTACTATACAAAATAAACTACATTGTCTTTAGTCATCAATAAGTAAATAAATATAACTAAAACTAAAAACTCATGCTTGTAGGAAACAATTATACTCGCTTTGTAATTTTTCTGGCAAAAACAATCTTTGAAATTGGCTGTTGGGCAGCCTTGGTGGCGTGATATGAAGAGTTCAAAACCACAATTAGCAGTATTGTCCAGACAAATTAGTTTGTGCATACTTTTACAGACGTGTACTATTAAATATGTATTCCTGTCAGATCATGTATGTTCATTTTCTAACAATACAGTTGTGACTGCTTGCAGTTAGAATACTGTGTCTTAACACAAAAGCAAATGTTTCTCTAAATCATTTTGTTCACTTGCACAGTTTAGGGTAATATCGGTTCAGTGTTGTGTGTGGCAGGTTCATACCCTGCTGGTGTTCCTTATGCAAACACTACATGTTGTGTGCACACACATTGATTCCATTTCATAAGTTTAGCTGGTTTTGTGATATTTTATATATATATATATATATATATATATATATATATATATATATATATATATATATATATATATATATCCTAAATTCTTTCTATGTAAAGGTCTTGCATCTTGGCCAAACAAAGAGGAATTAATATCCAACTCACACAAATAAAACGTAAGACCTACATGTGGGCTGTAGAAGAAGTCAGATAGCATGTTTCACGGTGGTGGTGTGTGCGCGTGTGTGCGCGTGCGCGTGCGTGTGGGCGCGCGTGTGGGCGTGCGCGTGCGTGTGTGTGTGTGTGTGTGCGTGTGTGCGTGTGTGCGCATGTGTGTATATGTGTGTGTGTACGTATGCGTGTGTGTGTGTGTGTGTGTGTGTGTGTGTGAGCGTGCGTGTGTGTGTGCGTGTGTGTGTGAGCGTGCGTGTGTGCGTGCGCGTGTGTGTGTGCGTGTGTGTGAGCGTGCGCGTGTGTGTGCGTGCGTGTGTGTGTGTGCGGTCCGTTTGAGAACACGTCGCCGTGTAGGTCCTCCTCACCATAGTCCACACAGACCCTGTTGCTGTAGCACTGGTTTGATGTAAGATCGTTTCGGCAATTTCAACGAAGGCGGGCAGGAAATAATGCAGTCATGTACTGGTGATGACGTCTCTAATAACAACTAAAATAAATTTCGCCAATTTGGCGAAGAGTTGTTTATATTTATTTATTTCCGCCAAATAGCAAACTGTTTCGCCTATGCCATGGTGAACGGCAGCGCTAGTTAGCATATTGCACCATTCCTATTAATATGCCTTAACCGACTATCGCTAGACTGCGTAACTTCGCCGAGAAGACAGTCTGGTGACTTTCCCGGGTTTTGAATATTATCCGTGTGGGGCTAAACAATGCTGCCAGCTCACGGATACTGGTTAATCCTGCCCCGTAATTCATATTGTATAAACAACTACAAAATATGCATTTTTATTTAGTTTTATGTTAATATAACTACAATGTTGAATACTTGTAATTATCTTGTAAAAGTATATCGTTATTTTAATTTATTTCATAGTTGGCCTGAGAGCCAATCAGCGTCACTGCCCTAATCTGGGTTAAGGCCGGTATAGCGGTTACAACGGCAGCCCATTAAAACCCCAGACAGAGTCGAGGGGCTGAAAAGTGCTGCCACCTCACGGAGCCTGAGTAATCGAGGCTAGATCCGAATATGATATGCACATCCAATGTGGTCGCCATCTGGCGATTAGAATTGCGATATATTGTTGACTTAATACGTGCACATATACACAGACTCTATATGTATTTTGTTACTTTGGTACTGTTTATTACTATTAATGGAAATATGTAATCAAGTCCGGCCTTTACGGCAGATCAGCCGATTATATTTAAGTGGCGCCATCTTGTGAACAATCTGAAACATAAGCAGACTATTCAAAAGCAGTGCTCAGATTTTATGGAATTAGGATGCACCGGTTATCTATGTAAACCTACTGGGTTTGCTGGTGTAAACTATTCGTAAAACCGCTATTTAGTGTTGTTAATATTAATTTTAAAAGGTGTTAAAACAATTCACTGTACAATTGTGGTTTAGCTATTATATATATATATATATATATATATATATATATATATATATATATATATATATATATATATATATATATATATATATATATATGGTCAGTTATCACGAAACGTCGATAACTTTTTATTCTAATATAACCGTTACAAAGACAAGCAGCACGGCATTCTAATGGTGGTCACGGCAACCGCCCCGGTCAGAGGTATCATGGGTACCCAACTTTTACATGTGTATCTTCACAATTGTGGAAGATATAGCCAAAAAAGAGATATTTTTTGGCCATTTTTGTGAAAAAAAATCTGTAGTGCCATTATACTAACACAAATTATTCAATGACCAGTAATCACGGGTGAGTGCGTCCTATATTCCTATAATGACGTATAGTTCGGCACAGACTCTTCGAAATATGTCAGCGTTTTGCTGAATGGGTGCGTCGCAGGACCAGTTTATGTGGTGGGGTAGTTTGGTCGATACCGAGCGTATGCAAATTTTCAACACGGCATATGCAAGGGTAAATAATAAAATTCAAAAATACTAATTGTATGTATTTGTTGAGACTTCCATTTAGATAAAACATGTATAGGTTAAATTGGCCACCTAATAAATGGAAACCTGTGGTAGAATAAAATAGACTCAAATTTTGACGCGGGGTAGTTTTTGCCGTTACCGAGCGAATGACATAGACTTTATGATTTTGGTCAGAGTTTTTAATATTAGTGGACACTTTTTATATATGTATTTAGCTGGTACATAAGGTACATGAAAATGATAAATTAGAAAATGCAGCATTTTTTTCTCTATTTGTTTTGACCTATATACTACCGATGATACCGAGCGTATACACGAGACCGAGCGTATGCAAATCTAGTATCTCAAAAATGACGCCCTGCTGCCATCTAACGGATATGGAAGTGACTGCTCATCCACTGACAATCCGACAGGCGACGTGTGTCGTCAGCAGATTACGACTTGCTCGAATGTAAGTAATAATTTACTGTTTTTTTCAAACGATCTATGAATAACAGTTAAATTGTTGTGTTTACTGATGCCTATAGATCACATGTGTGCATGCTATTTACAAATAATAGTTGAAAACTCTTTGATTTTCATTATGTCGAGTTCCCGCCCAAACGCAATCCGCAAAAATTGGGGTTCTAAGTCCAATGCACGTGATGTTGGAAGGGTTACATGTTACAGTATACGCTCGGTACCCGAACACGCTCGGTATCGCATAATTGCATCATGCAAGGTTAGACTGTTTTTAGGAACATACAAGTCATTTATAGTACTAATACTGTAACTTGTCTATAACTAAAAGTTGCATGCTTATTCGAAACGTCTCTACTTATTATACTTATGTCATAATAAGACGTTTTATCGGTAGTATACTGAAAGGATTGCATACCAACTAATTATGTGTTCATATGGACGAGCATACCTTAATTGTATTAGTGTCGCAAAATGTAATTCGGTATTCATACTTAAACGCTAAAAAACAAACTACACATAATATTATTTTTATTTCAGACGTTTACAATGGTCGGCAAGCGTGCGCTGACAGCAGAACAAAAAGCAGCGAATGCACAAAGATCACGAGCGTACCGCAAGACAAAACAGAATGATCCCAGCTATAGGGCAGCGCAGGCTTTGCGTCACAAAGTAAGTATTAACTTCTGAAACTGAATTTAATGTATTAATCGCTTTGCGTATGTTACGTTATGACTTGTTAATTACTAAAGTAACCACTTTATTAGTGCATTTTTTTAACTTGTTTTCAGCAGTACAGAAGTAGGCCAAAGGTACCTATGACCAAAGAAAGGAAAACGGCATTCCTTCAGCGTAAAGCGAGAAACAATAAGAAATACCGGGCAAAAAAGAAAGGTATGTTGACATTGCGCACATATTTACTGTGCTACGCTATGAAACATATCACATTGACCAACAACTTATGGAATACAATTTCATTATAATGATATGGGTCTTCACGGCATTAACACCCTTTTGTATTATTGTAGCAGAGAAGCATGGGAACGCTGAAGCACCGGGAGATGAAGGAACATCACCGCTCAGGTCCTCCAAGAGGATGCGGGGTGTAGCGCCAGAGAGATCTCCACTCCCACCACGTAAAAGGCGATCAGTTCACACAGAAGAGCCCGTTTCGGCAAGGTACAGGACATTCTGTTTGATTCCTTATAGTGTGTATGTGTGTGTGCTGTGCTGTGTGTGTGTGTGTGTGTGTGTGTGTGTGTGTGTGTGTGTGTGTGTGAGAGAGAGAGAGAGAGAGAGAGAGAGAGAGAGAGAGAGAGTGGGCATATGTGCGTGTGTTGTCATTGTTGTTGCAGCTACGATGCATAATTTATTTTCGATACGAATTGAGGTGCTGATAAGTTGTTACACTTGAAATATAAAATGTGTATATTCCGACATGCTTACATGTATTTAATGGAATATATTTTATCAGCCATACAGTAAGTTATGATACAACAGTTATATCATAGTTAATGAAACATTTTAACATTCACATTGTAGGTTGGTGGTGAAGCTGCCGCTCTCACGTGAACCTAGAATGAGACAGATGAAGAAGACGATAAGTGAAGCAGAGGAAGAAATAGAGCATTTGAAGACGATGTTATCGAAAACAAATCGTACCCTCCCTCCTTTGTCTACTCCAGAAACTTCACCGACCTCGAGTATTGGCTCAACATCATCAACTGATTATTCGCCTTCGCGTGCCACATCAGCTGGTTCAAGATCAATTACACGTACCCCGTGTACACGCTACCCAGGTCATGCCAATCAAGAAGTTGTTTCAGAAATGTATTCACCTACAACAGCAGCATTGGCTCTGGCCAAGCAACTTGACATCACACCAAGGCCACACCGGGTAAACGCTCTACTCCCATTCACAACGACGATATCATGTATAAAGTCAGCAAGAACCACAATCAAGAAAGCATTGTTCGATCCGGCAAGAAATCCTAATATTAATAGGAAAATGCTCAGCACACGCTTCCGAAAAAACCTGACTAAGAAAGTGTCCCTATCTACGGATTATATTTTTTACCAGAAGAAGGGGAAAAAAATGCGGAAGGCAATAGCCAAATCTCAGAAGATGTTGGTTGGGGAATTTCTAAGGAGATCAGAAAACAGCAATGAGTTACCTGGAAAGAAGGATCAAATCAGGGGACGGGGAACCTTTTCACTGACAGACACCATGCAAAACATCTACAGGAAGTTCTGCCTTGAATTCAGCGACATCAAGATGTCGTTTACTGCATTCTGTAGGGGAAGACCATCCAATGTCAAACTCATTAGGTACACCCAGAGACACGTGTGCCTATGCCAGCGTCACACCAACATGTCATTGAAGGCGACCGCCTCCAAAGTACTGCCGAGGTCATTATCTGAATTAATATCGATGAGTGACGAAGATGTACGAAAGAAACTGAATGATATGGACGGCACGCGACCAATCAGATATCAGCAGTGGATGAAGAAAGAAGTCCAATACAAGACCACCCTCATCAAGAAAGTAAAGCTACAAGAAGTTGTGGAAGACGTTGACACATTCTCCCAAACACTGATGAGAGAACTTCCCGAATTCCGAGCGCATTGCGGCAGGGTCGTCACGCAGTACGAGGAAGTCAGACACCTCAGATGTAAGCTCAAGCCAATGACAGAAGCAACAATACAGATGGATTATGCAGAGAACTGACAGGTCAAGTACATGGAGGAGTTAGAATCTGTGTATTATGACAAGGCGCAGATAACCATCCACCCCATGGTATTACACTACAGGAATGAAAATGGGCAAATGAAGGTTTTGAGTTTCGTTGGCCTGTCAGGTGTAACGGCTCACACGGTGCCTACGACATTCGCCTTTCTCAAAGCAATGATGTCAGAGCTACACCAAGCTATGCCGCTGTTAAACACCATCCATTTTGTGACTGACTCTCCAAGTTCTCAGTACCGAAATCGCTCCATCTGCGCATTGGTTGGCCATTTGCCCTTACTATTTGGTGTACGTGCCAGCTGGGCCTAGCTGGAAGCCGGCCACGGGAAAGGGCCCTGCGACAGGGTAGGAGGGTCAATCAAGAAGAAAGCCGACAACCTGGTGAAGAGTGGCCACATCATGAGGAACTGTGCATAGTTGTGCTCTGTCCTGTGCAGGGTTGAGACACAGTTCGAGATCGTGGAAGTTGTGGAAGAAGACATTGCAAGATGTCAGAAACAAGTGAAGTCTTGGAGTCCAAATGCGGTGAATGGCCTATCGGAGGCGCACGCCATTGTGCCAGTGGACAACACCTTTATGATGAGAGGCACCTCATGTTACCATGACTGTTGCTATGAAGCGGGAGGAATATTTCACCCACGCTGCGACGGGTGGAGAATTGTTCCTGTTGCTGTCATCCAGGATCACTTGGAGGAAGACTTGCGTGAAGCAAACTCCAGCAACGGCCGTCGTTACAGTTTGAGACAATAGACTAAACCGATCAGATGGTGTCAACTAATGAAGAATAAAACATGTAGGCAATGTTAAATACATTGCTGAACAAAGGACATGCTTAGTTTGTCGAATAGATGACTGCCATGGTTAATGATTTGCTAATGCTGCAAGTGACTGTAACAGTAAGCACATTAGTCGAGTAAGTTGTTTGGTCTTCTGATTATTATAATATAATCCTTCATAATTAATTCGTTTGGTTGAGTGTCTTACATCATGTGGTCTCCATTTGTTACTGAATCATTAAAGACTAAAACATATTTGTCTGATGTCAGATGTTCATTTAAATATGCCCCCTAGAACAATTCTATTTGGGAAATGCTAATGAAAAATGTGTTTAAGCGATACCGAGCGTACACCTTTATTTAAATATCCTCATCAATACTACAAATGAAAACTTTTGCATTATCTTTGTTCCATTGAAAGGGTAATTGCATATTTTACACTTGTATTTACGGTGATACTAAACAAGCAGCTCCTCTTAGAATGACAATTAGTTGTATGACTGCTTTACTCGTATTAGAGAGACCGAAAATGCTTTTTAATTTCAAAATTGCATGAAAAAATATTGGTTTATAAAAAGGTTGCAATTTATGTCCTATTTGAACAATGAACATGTTACATACTCCAATAAATAAAATAAAACACATTGCTGAATAACGAAATACCATAACACGTATATTAAATACAATATGTGCTTGCATACGCTCGGTATCGCGCAACACGGACCTCCAACTTCCAAGCTATCCCGAAAAGCCAGTTTTGCTGATTAAGCTACCCAAATTTATTTCCCGAATACCCTAACATGTCTGTTATTAGTCCCTAAAAGGAAAAGTGAAATATTGAATTCTAAATTTACCCCCCTAAAGCAAATTCTATCGACGTTTCGTGATAACTGACCATATATATATATATATATATATATATATATATATATATATATATATATATATATATATATATATATATATATATATATATATATATATATATATATATATATATATATATATATATATATATATATATATATATATATATATATATATATATCAAGACAAGATTGAATTTGTTAACATGTGTCGCTCATTGGTGTGAGATACACGTAATAGCGTGTCACTGGCTGACAGGATATTGTGTCTAGTTGGTAATCCGTGGTTGTTCAGAATCGACGCTGAAACCCAATATACTCTCCGATCTGATTAACCCTTTGTACCTGCAGAGTTACTTTCTTTATATTTATTTGAGACATGGTTCGGCATAGCTGTCGGACGGAAGGGTTAACTTGTGCGAAGACAAAAAGGGCTTTCCTTGAAAACGGACGTGGAATCCAAACACCCACACGCACACGCATGCACACACGTACGCACGCGAGCGAGCGAGCGAGCGCGCGCGCACGCGCACGCACACGCACACGCACACGCACACGCACACGCACACGCACACGCACACGCACACACACACACACACACACACACACACACACACACACACACACACACATCATACATTGTCGTCATCATCAATGCGCAGCCATAGTGTCACGTGGTTGGGCGACGCCTGACGATGCTGTTTCCACATCTGCCTGTCTTGCGCTATCCGTTGCCAGATGGTGCCCTCCAAAGACTCGACTAGTTCATCTCTCCATCGTCTCGCCGGTCTTCTTGTAGATCGTTTTCTTTCGTAAGGTATCCATGTTTAAATGTGGTACGCGACGTCCATCGATTATCTCATATTCCACTAACCTGCCCTGCCAAATTCCACTTCCATCTTCTGACTAGTTCAATCACGTCTGCGACCTTTGCCTTTTTTCTTACCCAGATATTTGTTTTTCTGTCCCGGTATGTCACGTATACCCTGGGCCTACTGCTTTCAATCTTTGTTTGTGAGGCTGCTTGCTTGTTCTTTGCCTGGCTACCGAGCTCGCATATTTCTGCGCCGTATGCCACTGCGGAAGTACCCATGGGTTGTAGACGTGGCTCTTCAAGCAGGTTCTATAGTCGTCCTTGAAGATGTCTCTAAAACAGATGCATGATCATAACATTACTGGTCGGACATATACACTTCATAGACCACTGTACGCTGTATTGCAACCGATTTGTGGTGTTATGATATCAAAGGCTGCAACACGCCCCCTATGTGACAGCTGCCCGTAGATCATCAAAGCATCACGTCGATCTTGCGTTATAAGCCCTACATTCTCGGGTGATGACTGCCGGATCAAAGCTCCACTGTACATACACACTAGCGTGCGTGGGCCGACTGATTGGCTGACATTTTAAGCCCCGTGCTTGACATGTAAATGCCTTCCAGAGGAGGCTTATTTCCTGTCGACGCTGCAAGAACTGCAATTTAGTTCAATATTGCATTCTGACTAGGTCATTTGCACAGGGTCGCGGAACACTCATTGCGCCTAACGTAATTGCAAGTTCAACCATAATCAACAAATTGCCGTCTTGTTGTTGAGAGCCGAAGACGAGAAGCTGGTCGCAATTATGAGACGATGACAACTAGATTGTCGGTGATAACAAGTAGATTGTTGGTAAATTATGATATACGTACATTATCATCTCTGGAAGTTTATTTATGCGCTGCACTTAGGATGGCTTAGTATATATTATAGTATCGCAAGTTTATTTTGAGACGTTGTTATATATATATATATATATATATATATATATATATATGAATATATATATATATATATATATATATATATATATATATATATATATATATATATATATATATATATATATATATATATATATATATATAAGGACGTGATGTGTCCCACTGGTGTCTGTCTCGCGGCAGACAACGACAGCACCGCTAAAGACATGGTCGATCGATAGGAGATGGTCCAGTGACGCACGTCGAGCCGTATTACATTTTCCATCTACTCGACGCTTAGCCAAACGAACATCTAACTACAAACGAACTTGTATATTTTTGTATTTTACGATGTCCCTCCTAGGTGGGCACGCCGAATGTTACGGAACGATAGTCGGGGGAACGCCGAATGTTACGGAACGATAGTCGTGGGCACGCCGAATGTTACGGAACGATAGTCGTGGGCACGCCGAATGTTACGGAACGATAGTCGTGGGCACGCCGAATGTTACGGAACGATAGTCGGGGGCACGCCGAATGTTACGGAACGATAGTCGGGGGCACGCCGAATGTTACGGAACGATAGTCGTGGGCACGCCGAATGTTACGGAACGATAGTCGTGGGCACGCCGAATGTTACGGAACGATAGTCGGGGGCACGCCGAATGTTACGGAACGATAGTCGTGGGCACGCCGAATGTTACGGAGCGATAGTCGGGGGCACGCCGAATGTTACGGAACGATAGTCGTGGGCACGCCGAATGTTACGGAACGATAGTCGGGGGCACGCCGAATGTTACGGAACGATAGTCGTGGGCACGCCGAATGTTACGGAACGATAGTCGGGGGCACGCCGAATGTTACGGAACGATAGTCGTGGGCACGCCGAATGTTACGGAGCGATAGTCGGTGACACGCTGAATATTACGGAGCGATAGTCGGGGGCACGCCGAATATTACGGAATGATAGTCGGGGGCACGCCGAATTTTGCGGAGCGATAGTCGGGGGCACGCCGAATATTACGGAGCGATAGTCGGGGGCACGCCGAATATTACGGAACGATATTCGGGGGCACGCCGAATATTACGGAACGATATTCGGGGGGCATGCCGAATGTTACGGAGCGATAGTCGGGGGCACGCCGAATGCAATAACAGTTTGAATAACATAAAGAGAATAATAAACAATGGGGAATCGCATGAGACGCAACAGTTGTTCAACAAACGTGTTTGATTATTTCACCAAATTTCATTTAGACCTACCACGAGTAAAGGGTGTGTGGAATTACACATTACGCAATACAGGCATACAATAACATTGTAGATTATCGACATACGTTAAACACTTCTTTGTCCATTTACTGTCTGCAGGTGATTTTATAGCAATGTTGTTCAATCTTGTTAAATTTATAACTCGAAAAACCTTAGAACTGTAATTTAAGTAAACCTCTACAACGCGCTATCCAGCAGGTCAGGCTTGCGATTGTCCAACGCTTTCTACGTGTCATTTTCAGGCAGACCTTTCCAATTTTGACTTCTCGGGGATATATTCAGTCACTCTGCAATGACTGCACGAAGGTTATTCGTACACAAATATTAACCACTGTCTGTCAACTCTACAGCTGTGTGTCCTGGAGCCACGTGCAACGTGCCTTAGAGAATATTCGAATCAGTAAACAGTCGATTGAATCATGCGCCTTTGAAATTGCATAGAACGTCAATAGTCAATGAATGTGTGTGTGTGAAAATGCAACGCGTAGATGTCTCCATAATCGCTTTTCGAAACGTTTATAAAATCCACAACGGTACTCACAAGTGGTACTACCGTATGCAATAAATGTTTAATCATACTGAGGTTCTATACATAAAACAGAATATCGTTTTCATCTTCCAAAGTGAAATCACACGGGACTGTTGACATTTTACTTAAACACAATCGTAGCACTGAACAAATTACGTTTGATGTGCGTGGTCCAAATGACATTGCCATATGACTGTTCTTTACGGTGTCTCACCGAATGTGAATAATTAATTCGACATCCTGAAATGTACATAATTGTGCTTATTTTTATCATCCGTTTTCATTTTAGTTGCATGTGAACGCACGACTATTCTGCACATACGTAATATCATCACGCGCTCATTTGCCGTTAGACCTGCAACTGTTGTATGCCAGTGTTGTTTCTGAGCCTGCAGATGGAATACAAAAATGAACGAACAAGCACAGATGCGTAGGTGCTGTCGAAACGTTTGATGAAACAATACAATCTTTTTCATAATCTTCAGTCAAGTTTGCCCAATACCAAATGGTAAATTTCGTCGCCGCTGCGCCAAAATTTCGGTTGGTGTTTTACTGCCCCAAACTAAATTTCTACGACCACCTTTTTCCCCATTTTCTTGTTTTGGTAGACGCTTTCGTGTGCGTGAGAGTATTCTTGACACTTTTTTCTGAACATCGCAGCGTTATTTCAGATGTACTTAAGAACAGAACCATGTCTGCCCCCACCGAAATTTCCCTATGTTCCCGCGTCTATGATAGTGGTATACATACTAGGATCCCGTCAGTGGAAAGACGTCAATTCGGATGATAATGACCCTAGTATTCCTTGCTAGTTCTTCTTCTATACCCTAATAATAATAATAATGACTACTTTTGCGCCAATACCCTCGAAGATCAAGCTCAGACCAAGGGATTAAGTCAACTCGTAATCGAAAACAATGCGTGAGTCGTCAATGGATGGATGAAGAAGCTAGGAGGCTAAGGAGGATAGGCAGCATTAAGGAGATAGGTTTTTAGACGTCGGCGGAATGAAACTATTCCTTTCTGATTTAACACTAGCAGGAAGCGAATTCCACACCGTTGGTGCGGAAAGTGATATAATAAACCGGCGAATACGGCGAAGATCACGGATATGGTAAAAACAGCAACGGCATGTTTTCGATAGATATTGTTTAAAATTGAAGTTTTCATCAAACACAGCGGGGTGACACGGTGGATGCCTTCGCAACCATGATGCGCCAGCGCTGTTGGTCTTCAACGTTGCGCAGCAATCAGGGCAGTGGGCTGTTTCGTCCGGTCTTTAACATTGCCCAACCAGGACTTCATTGGTTAATAGAATTGTCAGAGGCCAACAGGAACGATAATACACAACATATATAGGCCAATAAAATAGAGCCTGATACATAACATGTCTTAAAACGTCACGTGTCATTGGAATCCTATACGACTTACAAGTGAGTATTTATCGTTTAACTGCAGATCCGGTTGGCGTCATCCACGGCAGAAGCAGGGAAGGCAGTCATTGTTTCAATACAGCGAGAGTATAGCCACTGCAACTGTTCTACACTTTCTGTTCCTTCAATCACGTGGAAAAATAGACCAATAGATAAGAGTGCGGGGAACTGCTCAACATGTTCACTTTGAAGTTTATTGATTACATAACATTATGGACATGGCCTGCTGACTGTCTTTTCAGTGCCCCAGCCTCCCGCGGGGCGGCGCATCATGTCGTTATCATTGTCGGAGAATAACAATACAACGTAACGTGGTTATTTTTGTCGCATGATTCTTTATCCTTTATCCCATGACAGAGTTCCTGTTAAGCAAATGGTGAAGTGATGAATAGGTAAATTCATCATCATCATTGTGCAGCCGTAGTGTCCTGTGGTCGGGCAAAGGATTCAAGCAAGCAGTAGTTAACAAACATGTTTTTAATTGTATTGTCTTGTGTTATCCATGGTGTCTTTCTTTGAATGCATATGGACAGCAATATTGAGCCTGAAATAAAAGTATCGATTTATTTATTCAGAATCGAGTACATTTTAAAGATACAAATACTATTGTATATTCATGCACAGCTGACATTTAGCCTTGCTTCTTGGATAGCTGTAATCTTAGTCTCATTGATTCGGATTAAGGTGGTCACGTGCCTGTTGGCTGGTCATAAGCTGACCTCTTATCTCAACAGCGTAGATACAGACAATGGTCTTCTTTTTCTTCCATATTCCGCCTAGCCTCAGTATGCTGAGGATACAGTCGGGCGGACAGGAAAAATGTAAACATTATTAATTATAGTTAGGGTGGAATATGTAAGACCAGTAGATAGTGCATGTAAACAGTAATACATGCAAAATAACTACTTATGTCAAAAAAAGGAATAGTGCAGTCTGGATATTGTTCTTAAATGCAACCGAGGGAAGGAGTTCCAAAGTTGAATGATACTCGGGAAAACGAATACAAGTGATAATTACATTTTGAATGAGGGATAAGGTAAGTTAAGGAATGTTGTTTTCTAGTAACTATGTTTAGAGGAATAAGATAACATGTTGCCCAACAGCTATCTTATTTAACACTGTTGCGCCGTTTGTTAATGCGTAACTTCTCTCCGTACTCCGAGAACAAAAGCCTACAATGATCCCAGCGCCACGCAACGATGAATCTACTGTTATGTGTAACTGATACTTATAAGTACAGTATAACGTACCTATTCCATACATTTGGCAAAACATACGTTAATAGCTAACGAGAGTAAGTCCAAAGTTTTGCAGAGCCATAACGATATATCCATCAGATAATCTCCATTGACTAGTGCTGACGTCACTGATTATCTTTGCGCCCCTTAGAGTACCAACAGCGATTTTGCATTTGATAGAACAGTTAATTGTTTAGTAAGCGGACAAATCAGATATCAATAAAAAGTGTCGCGCCGTTCATTAGGAGTGACACACAAAAATGCTGTTGATAATCTAAACGGCTACTTTAATTATAACGCATGCGCCGAAAGTAAAACTGGCCCATCATTTGTGTATATGCGTGCGTGCATGCGTGCGTGCGTGTGTGCGTGTGTGCGTGTGTGCGTGTGTGCGTGTGTGCGTGTGTGCGTGTGTGCGTGTGTGCGTGTGTGCGTGTGTGCGTGTGTGTGTTTGCGCATGCGTGTGTGTGTGTTGTTTTAATGGAATCAATCATTGATTATTTTCAAAACGAGCCACAAGCCTGCCAGTGTGGGAGTGTTTTAGCAACTTATTGCGAGAGCGTATACACGTCATCGTATTCTAGTCCAATCAATCATCAATGTTCACGCATGTGCGATTGTTTTCATTAAAGTTACGTAATTACGTAATTATGCAATCAAACCATGTGATGTCGATTGGCGACGTGTGGCGTGTAACCAACTAGCAACCGGAACGAGTATTTTGTGTTGGGCTTTTCATGGACAGTAATTTAGGTAAGTTCATAAATGATTTATCCGAATTTCACGAAACGAAAGGTTACAACAATCATCTTTATCATAGCCCAGAGGTTGAAGATAACTAGAACAGTTATTGTATGGAGCAAAACCTGGCTTAAAAGTTATGTCATTGTAATTATAGATTTTAACTGTAGGCCTAATGTATATTAATTTTTTATTTATACTTCTTATTATTATTTTCAAGTACGAAACAGTGTCACACTTATTTAAGTAAATTTTATATACTATAATGTCATCGTTATAATTTGTTTTTAATTAATTTAATTTATTATTATCTTAAATAATGTTTTATTAATATGATTAATACTTTTTTTAATATATATATATATATATATATATATATATATATATATATATATATATATGTATGTATGTATGTATGTATGTATGTATGTATGTATGTATGTATGTATGTATGTATGTATGTATGTATGTATGTATGTAAGAGTGTTGGGTAATGATGGCCCATTGAAAATAACGATATACCACGTGACGGGGTTACCATCAGGAAAGAAAACCTTTACTTACTAACTTACTTATATACTAAGAGCTCTTCGTAAAACATTAGTGAAAAGTTAGTTAGTTAGTTTCCTTGTTATATTAAATTCGATGTCTTCGCAGGGTCAATCAGTCGCAGGGGTCAGCCAATCGAATCCGCGCTCTGGATGTTCTTCTAAAAACAAGGTTTGACCACTATATATATAGGGATCGTATTTTTTCGTCCCGGGTCTTCGAAATCTCAGTGATGCGACTGCGCTCAAATGAAGCGTCAACCGTTGCTTGTTTCCGCTTGCAATGATGGTGTGCATCTCGATCGCTGTGCGTCTTGAAACTCCCAAGGTATGCCTTCGAGACATCCTTGCATTGCTTTTGTGGACGAATCAGCGGCGTTGTTGCGCTTACATTTTCCCGATCGTTATAAACGTTCCGAGTGACGTTTCTGCGCATGCGCGATAAATTTAAAATCATCAATGAGCAGCAAAACGACAAAGCATTTTTGGTATAAATGTCACGGGCTGTTCGTTAACTCTCCTGTGATGATTACTGTGAAGAGTTGCTTAAAATGTCGTTCAATACAATAACATCTTACGTTTGTTTAAATCACTGTCACGGATTATTGCGCACTGCAGTCACGTGATTTACGCTTACTATCAAAACATGTTTTCAACACTTGTTTGCCTCGTGTTAATTTGCGACACGTAACTTTGCTGAGAGGTTATATACATCATAACGAACAACCCGCAGTATTTATACTATACATGCATTGTCATTTCGCTGCACATTAATGATTATGCATTTATCGCGCATGCGCAGAAACGTCAATCGGAACGTTTAGAACGCCGGAAAATGTACGCGCTACAGCGTGCCCCAGTTGCAGCTTCACTTTCATGTCGTCTGCTCATCTCGGCCGTGATTACCTCAGCATGGTCTACACGGCGTGCGTGTCAGAGTGAGCACATCAACGTCTCGGATGCCTCCTGTCACCTGTTCTGTGGCAGTTTCCGCAGGTGCCAGCGTGTGTGAAAGCGATCGAGTTTCTCGGCATAACGCTGTTCATGTGTGGTTGACGTTTGGTCTGTAGATTTTCAGGTTTGTCTCCGCGCGGGTCTCATCTCGTGTGGAATGCATCTGGTGCACGGAGTATGGGATGCAGAGTATGGAGTATAGAGCAGATTGTTGTGTACTATGTTGAAATATTATGCAAAACCGCTGTCATTTAAAGACAATCGAGTTTAGTTATAATACAGGTGTATGTTTTTGTTACAAAGCACGGGGACAAAGCAAATTAACGGATGTTTACATTGTTAATTGTTCTACTGGTTATGGGACTATTGATTTAAACATGTCACAATATATATATATATATATATATATATATATATATATATATATATATATATATATATGTATATATATAAACAACTTACATATTTGAATGTGGCTTAAACAACTGAGAACAAATGCCAAAGATGGTTGGCCGATATATACGTGTTTAGTGGGCGTACGCTATAACCAGCTCAGCGAGTGCCTGGCTACAGACAATAGTGGATATGTGTACGAGCAGTCTTCGCACATTAATTGTAGCGTATGGCTGCGTGCTTCCTAGATACGTTGAGGTGGTGTCTGATTAAACAGGTATGTCAGTGAAGTAAAGCATAAAGCGCTTTGAGCAATTCTGAGGATTTGATAATGCGCTATGTAAGAACTTATCTTTACCTTTTACTCGAAATGGCTTGCTCAGTGTACAGCCGCCGTGTTATGGGGCTGCTGCTGCGTAACCATGACAACGCCTGGGGTATATAACATGACATTTAATTTAATCGGTAACATCCTCGTATTACATTTTACAAATGGATTATGTGAACATCAACCCCCACAACACTTCTGCTTTTTAAACCAGCCACTAACGCAGCCATTTATGAAGCTGGACAAGCTACCTCGGATTGTACTCTTTTGGGCAAAGATTCAATTTTTCGAAGATATTCACACCTGTTACAATCTAAAGTAAACTACGTGTCAGAACGTTAAACGTGACAGGCTGTGTTCATAAATAGCGCACATGTTCTAATGTGTAAACCTAGGAACATAGCATCGATTTGGTTATTGAACAGTGGCAAATATTCAACACGATTTTCTTACATGGTATTGCAATGTCAAAAATGTCAGTGATCAACTTCAAATTTGTTCGGGTAGCGTTGGTTACATAGTTGATCGCACATTTGTGTAACATATAAGGTAGTAAGTCTCAATCCACACGCGCGATTTCCAAACACATTTGTCATCACTGGTTACTAGTATCACACGATCGTCCCAATGTGGGTGGGGTGGATTAGCTCGAAAATGGCGTGGTGGCGTTGTCATAGCGAATACGACTTTATTCGCAGATGCAGGACAACGCGAGTAATAAAATCGATTTAAAAATAAATAATACTGTTTATGATTGCAGATAGGTCAGAAAAATACATGTTACCCAATTATGACAATTATTATTATATTTATATGCGTTACTCTGTGTGTATGTGTTTGTGCGTGTGCGAGGACGTATGTTCGTGTGTGTGTGTGTGTGTGTGTGTGTGTGTGTGTGTGTGTGTGTGTGTGTGTGTGTGTGTGTGTGTGTGTGTGTGTGTGTGTGTGTGTGTGTGTGTGTGTGTGTGTGTGTGTGTGTGTGTGTGTGTGTGTGTGTGTGTGTGTGTGTGTGTGTGTGTATGTGTACACATATGTATAATAATGAAACGATATATCTACCAACATAATATTGCACTTGTCCATCAATGTAACTTGCAGTATCACAGCTTATCAATGATATGACAGTGCACGATTCACATGTAGCTAACGTAACAATGCAGACACAATAACTGGAGACGTGTCCATTAATTATATGCACACATACATCCACGCGCACCCTCTAAACGTTCGTACATGTTGAAGTGTTCGGATTGCTTTGTCGTTTTGGCACCAACGACACGCAATGTTTCTCTCCGAACACATGCAATATCGTTATGACAGTAACGTATACAAGTTACCACGCCAACGGGAACGCGATGGGACCCGATATCAAACTAGGAATGATCGACGGGAATATAGCATTAATGCTATGTAAATAACCACATACGTGGGCGTGTCTGTGGGCGTGTCTGTGGGAGGAGCATCGCCAACAAGTGGGCGTGCCCATGACCAAAATATTCCCATTTGTGGCACTGTGGGCGTGTTCCACTATGTCACGACGCGGCGGAACTTCGACGCTTCGTTCGCTGTACACAATATTTGCCTACGCGTCTATAGGGAGATCGGTCGCGGACCTCTCACACGTCGTCGCAACGGCTGGCCCCGTTCGCCGCACGAGGCCGTTGTTGTGTCCCGGGCAGGATGAGGCATGTTCGGCTCGTGCAAACGGTTCAACCACCTCGTCCCTTGCCCTCGCTCGCTATACGTTCGTGATGCTGCAGCAAAAACACAAACCGTAAACAAACGCGACTCTATATTATTAATACAAAACGATATCGACAGAAAATGTCTTGATAACTTGTACAATACAACATGTTGAATTGCTTCAACGAGTCTGCTTTAATAACCGTGTGAATATACTTCACCGTCGTCCATATTTGTTTACCATCATTTACTCATCACGCTACTAATACATCTGTTGATTACATGCAATCGTGCACTGATCTTAATTTGAAGCATTATGAACAACAAACACCCGTTATAAGCACAGTTCATGCACATTGCCCTGCATAGGCTGCAATACATCAACCATTCAGAGTAATAGATTCGTGGCAATTTCTGAAAATGCAAAGGCAAATATGCAGTAATTAATGTCCATCGCCAATCAGTGGAGTTTATGCCGTTGTGTGATAACGAGCGAATGAAACGAAGAATGACGTTAATATCTCAACTTTGTTCAAGATACATATAACACACAACAGCCACGAGGTGGCGATAATCGAGCCGACCCGAGAGCGAGGCTTAGTGCTCACACTGGTGGGGTTAGATCAATGTACAATAGATATCAGCACAATTGCTAGCGTATGATATGTTGTTGTGCCGAATCCAATAAACCAAATAACTACAAATAACGTGACCAAGTGACCGATACTACTCGACATAACGTAAACAAACGCCACTCTAAATTAATAAAACACGATATCGACAGAAAATGTGTTGATAACATGTACAATACAACATGTTGAATTGCTTCAACCGTCCATATTTGTTTACCATCATTTACTCATCACACTACTAATATATCTGTTGATCACATGAAATCGTGCACTGGTCTTGATTTGAAGCATTCTGAACAACAAACACCCGTTATAGGCACAGTGCATGCACATTGCCCTACATACATCAACCATTCAGCGTAACAGATTCGTGGCAATTTCTGAAAATGAAAAGGCATATATGCAGTAATTAATGTCCATCGCCAATCAGTGGAGTTTATGCCGTTGTGTGATAACGAGCGAGATACAACGCAACGAAGAATGACTTTAATATTTAAATTTTATTAGAGATAAATATAACACACAACAACCGCGAGGTGGCGATACTCGAGCCGACCCAGAGCGAGGCTCACACTTGTGGGGTTGGCGTATGATATGTGGGTGTGCTGAATCCAACAAACCTAATAACAACAACAAATGTGACTAAGAACCAATACTTCTTGACCCACATAAAAACAATTTTATGTTCGTCTATCTAATACAAATTTAAATGATACATTTTTAAGTCTTGGGAGAGAGGGAGAAGCGGAGAGAGGGAGAGAGGGAGAGGGGGGAGAGGGAGAGATGGAGAGAGGGAGAGAGGCAGTGAGGGAGAGAGAGAGAGGGAGAGAGCGAGAGAGAGAGAGAGAGAGAGAGAGAGAGAGAGAGTTGTCCCCGTCTATGGCATTTCATGCCTGAAGCAGTCACACATAGCTCTGGTACGGGTCGGTGACGCGTATGTATATCTATGCCACCTCCGATACGACTGTCGCATCGCATTGTCAGAGGAATGTTGGAATTGGCGATGCAGTTGACAGATGATATTGCGGAGTTGTTAATTTTGAAGACGAATTAGGCGGAAGAACAGTCAGTCTCCCGATCTCGAATGTCATATTCCGTAGTCATTCCGGAATACAGAATGTCAAGAGGCCGAGTGGCCAGCGAATTGAGTGATATGTTTACGAGGTCGGCAAGACGTTTGTGACGCATTTGGCTGATCCATCCGCCTGACAAGTTTAATCTACGAGGAGCTGAACTTTGTCCGAGTTGCACAGTCCTCAGTTGAGTGGCTGTGCTGTGACGTCTCTAGGTAGCATCCAAGTAAGGATGTCGATGTCTATGTGAAGATATCTTTGTTCTTATGGGTATCACAGAAATGCTCCTCCCCACATGCAATCAAATACATGGATATAAATATATACAACCAAGAACTGATGCCGACATAAATCACACGTGAGCGAAAAGTACAGGATCGACCCTTGCAAAGATGGAAATTATCGAAATGATAACATCGTCGTTCAGTCCCATCAAAACAGACTTCTGTACACTGTCGAAGCTACCTGTATAGTGCACAGACTGGAATACTTCTACAGTACGGTCGTTGGAATTGAAAACACGACCAGTAGGATAACTTCCAGATCAACCGAAGTAAGACCACAATAAGGTATTCATCTGCCATTACCCGTGCGACCAAAGAGTACCATATAAAAGCAGCATTATGCAAGTTGTCTGAATTTCTGTGAGCACATATGTAGCGTGGAGTAAGTAGAAATTACGTTTTTGTGCAGCGTGACATCAGATCTGTCAAATTATGACAGCTGTCAGTCGGTGCATTTCTGCGTATTAATACAGTTGTCATTTTGCTTGGTGATGTAATCAGGGACAATCCGCGGGTGGTTCAAGCAGAGATGGAGGGGTGTAAGGTTTGAAAGAAGTTTATGGGAGCCTGATATATTAAAAGGTCATGAATGTTTCACTGAACCTCTGTCTATGGACAATAAATATGCTGTGAAATTGTCAATAACAAATCTCATCAAGATTAGTAGGAAATGAAGGAAACGTTATAATGGTCGCCTATTGAAAATACAAATCTGGTCTGACACCAACCGATGAGACGCAAGAGGAGGGCGACTAGTCCTGAGGGATACAATCTCAAGCACTGGACTTATGGTGGACTTGAAGTGGCTGGAGAGACTGCGAGGAGCCGACAACGGTCTAACGCACTATTAGAGGCTGACATCATCGATTCATCATCATAATGATACGTAGCCGCAAGTAATTGCGATAACGAGACGACCCAGTTTCGTGAAGTCCCAGTAGGCCTACATTGTATGATACGCACCTTTGCTCTCATTCAACGGCCTCGGCGTCAACGTTATGGGTTAACGAGTTCACAAGTGCAAGTTTCATAATCATTACGACACGCTTCGTGTCTCCATAAAGCACCCACAGATCCGATGCGATTGAATTTCGCGATATTTCGTAACAACATTACTTCGCGCGGCATGAAACGTTTTAATCGCCAAATTGCTCGCCTCAATGCGACGTCTGCTCGGGAACGGGTAGCAAAGGTCGACGCAATGACTGTCCTAAAGCCCGTCAGATAACCGGATTTTTATTTCACCGCTAAAAGGCCAAGGTCGTTTATCTTTTGCAAGCTACTGCAGGCAGGTTTCCACATAAAACACGTAGACGTCAGTTTCTTGTGCAATGTGGTCACAACGTACGTCGTCGGTGACCGGGCCTTCTTATATGTTAAGCACGCTTTGGAAAGAGGGAGAGGGAGAGGGAGAGGGAGAGCGAGAGGGAGAGGGAGAGCGAGAGCGAGAGCGAGAGCGAGAGCGAGAGCGAGGCAGGCAGGCAGGCAGGCAGGCAGGCAGGCAGGCAGGCAGGCAGGCAGGCAGGCAGGCAGGCAGGCAGGCAGGCAGGCAGGCAGGCAGGCAGGCAGGCAGGCAGGCAGGCAGGCAGACAGACAGACAGACAGAGGAGATAGAAAGTGAAACTGCTTCACTTGAACAGAAATAGTTTCACCTGCAGCCGTGTACTGTTGTGAGAGCGCTGTCATGTAGAACATCAAACAGTCGCAACACACTGACACTTGCATTTGCACTTGCTTGACATCTGCCATAAAGGTGTGTCTGTTTGCGCGCTGACATATAAATAACGTCATTCTGTATGATCGACGCAGAACAAGACTCGTCCATAAAAATAACATACGCACACAAAACAACGGTTTGGAAATGTTCTAGTTTTCTCCAGCGGTCAGCAACTGACTAATCTTTATGGTGTAGTTATAATGTTACGAGCTTATGCGGCCACATTCAACAAGTCGGCCTTTTTCATAACATTGTATTGAACGTGCGCATTCTTTGCTGGAACTGACGGTGGTCACTTTTAGGGTGTGGTAACTGCTAGGGTGTGGTCCAAGCCTCGGCGTGGTCACTTCTAGGGTGCTTGTCGTCTCCA
>OZ024859.1:2768449-2863449 GCA_964017155.1 Oasisia sp. SBJ-2009
CCGACCGACAGCTGTCATAATTTTACTGCTCTGATACCACGCTGCACAAAAACACATCATTTCTACTCACTCCACACTACATGTGTGCTCACAGAAATTCAGACAACCTGCATAATGCTGGTTTTATAGGGTACTCTTTGGTCGCACGGGTAATGGCGGATGAACACCTTATTGTGGTCTTACATCAACAGCACTGGCATAGTTAGCCTCGGTTACCCAGACTCCGTGAGGTGGCAGCACTTTTAGGCCCCCTCAACTAGGCCTGGGACAGTATATATTCTTAAGTTTCTACATCCGGGCAGCCTTACCCCAGAATAGGGTAGAGACGCTGATTGGCTCTCAGGCCAACTATGAAATACAAATTTAAATAACGATATAGTTTTACAAGATAATAATATCATTTGAAAAGTATTCACCATTGAACTTATAGTAACACAACAGTAAGTAAAAATTCAAATTTACCGTTGTTTATAAAATAAGAATTACGGCAGGATTAACCAGTATCCGTGAGGTGGCAGCATTGTCTAGCCCGACACGGATAGCATACAAATTAAATAAGGAAACCTTTTGATTAAATAATGCTGTATTATAAAAACTATTAAAAATTAAACTTATATTAACCCAAAATAAATAGAAATACAAATTTTCAGTTGTTTATAAAAAAAAATATTACGGCAGTGTCCGTGAGGTGGCAGCATTTTATAGATCACGCGGATACCAAACAAAAGCCGGCAAATGTCACCAGACTGTCTTCTCGGCGTAGTTCCGCAGCCGACCGACAGTCGGTTAAGCGAGACTATGGCATAGTTAGAAACAAGCAGATCCATTACCGAGCCACTGGACTCGGTGAAATGGCGGCGCGTGGGACACATCAACAGCACTTTCCTAAATTTACGCCTCAACCGCGTTCGATATGAGCACATGTATCACAACCCGCACTGGGGCGGCACATAACAGCGCCTTCAATCTGAAAATAACCCAACCTGCGCATTTGCAATACACAGGGAATTGATATGACCAATTATGACAGGTCTGCCGGCGAAAGCGGAACTCAACTACGTGAGTCTATTAGCTGTTTACAGTGGCGGTGTAAACAAGTGGTGAGTCACGTGACACCGCAGTCCCCCGATGGTCGAACGGTTGACGTAGGTAAGTGGTGATCAATACGTCACCTGTGTTTCTCTCAAAACACATCCGGTGTACGCTACTGTTTACCCAACTAAGTGATCGATAAGTGACAACGCGATATTATTATTTCTCGCCGTCAAACGAGTCTGTTAAATTGACCAACTTTTTAAAACGTAAACGTTAATTACTACAGTAATTAGGCAACTTCTATTGCGCCTAAGATCAAGCTCAGTGGCGCATCAATACAAAAGGGTTAATCGAGCTCAGAGTCAATATACAATTCCAGTGTCATCAGATTGATTGATACGCCAGCTATGGTGGATAGGCAAGGTTGTAAAGGTATGTCTTTAAATAATGCCGGATTTTAGCAATATTTTCAACTGATTTAACATAACAAGGAAACATTTTCCAAAGTGTAGGTGCACCCACAGCAAAAGCCTTAGTCCCGATGTTAGCATTGACTTTAGGAATAAAAAATAAATCAGAACTAGATGATCGAAGCTGGACAGGTTACTTACAAGAATAAGCAGTGAATGTAGATACAATGACTGCTTATGGAAATTGCCCGGTATGCAACGGTATAGATCTTAAAGACGATACTATATCGGACAGGAAGCCTATGCAGAGACTTCAGAAGCGGCATAGCATGAGTAAATAATGGAGACCTAGTCACGACCCTTGCTAAACAATTCTAAACACGTTGTAATATTGCGATATCCTTAACGGCAATATTATGAACAGGGGAATTGCAATAGTCTAGTCTACTAATGACTGGTTATAGAGGGCCAAGTCAAGATTGTGTAGAGACAAGAGCGTTTTTCTTAGGTTGCTGGGAATCGATCTCGTGAACTATCAAGAAGAGGCTGTTGGACTGACGCAGCACCTGCCCTGGTACATGTTTCGCCTACACCTTTCGGCGTGGGCTGGCGAAGATACATCGGCTCGTTCAAGACTCATGGGGATTTCTACGCCATGTGAACTTTGAGTGTTTTGACTTCGCCATCACATGGGTGGAATGGCTGGAGAGGACGCCAGCTCAGGCAAACAGTGACAAAGACGAGGGGTGGATATCATATGTCGTCAGAACGACGCCAGCAATGAATAACCGGAGGATGACAAAGCGATTTAGACAGTGCCCTCTAGAATTTGGTACGCAAGTTGAAAGACGTTCCACCCCAATTCAACAGTGCGTTGCCAGAGTTGCCGCAGTTGACTAGAGCTTATGAGCGAAATGAACATGCATCACTGACCAATCGCAGTTGACCTACCGACAAATCATCATTTTCATGAGAACAATTACGTGGATGTGGACCAATCGCAGCTGATCTAACAACTAATGTTTGACTGTAGACCAATCGCAGCTGATCTAACAACTAATGTTTGGCTGTAGACCAGTCGCATCTGATAACAACCAACAAGTTAACAACCGCCACTCCGGAAACCTATTTCGCTTCGGTTTATCAAATTATTACTGGAAAAGATTAAGCCTTTTATGCCACCTTTCACAGATGTACATTTCTGCAGCCACACACGTCTGACCTGCCTGCCGCTTCAGCAACATGTTATTGAAGAGCGGAGTTCCTGTCTGCGCCAATAACGGAGGACACGTAACACTGTACCTCGACAACCGTTCGCTGATGCAGTAAACAAACCAAGTGTTGTGGGACGTGTCTTGAGTGACAATGGCCGATCTGTGGGACATCTGCTCGTCCTCAGCACAGCAAGCCGTTCTCTGCGGTTGACCCTTGACACATATCGTGTTTGCTAGCGCGCGTTACAGAAACCAAGCCGTGTACTGCTTTCAGTTCAGTATCGAGAGGTTTATAGTTATTATTCCAATAAGAAGGTATGGTTTGACTTTAATGTCAGACTTGTAGTGATTATTCCAGTAACTTGGACATGTTTGACTTGGGGTTTATGCGATCAGTACTCAGTGACGTCGCCGGGGGGTGGGGCATGGTCCCCCCAATCACAGGAAATTTGGACGGTATGGAACAAAGGACCAATAACTGGTTGCCAGATGAATAGGCTGCCTGATGGGTATAGTGTCAAAGTACCGAGGATATAGGGATGCCTGTGTAGGAAGGGGGTAAGCTATTGGCCGGGCAGGCGCGTAACCAGCAATAGTTTGTATGTGGGTGCATGCCGTATGTGTGGTCAATAGACAGAACAGCCAAAACAACGCCATCTTGGCACTGAATTCGATCGAACGTCCCGCGACATTCCATCGACAGTAAATGTACATTAATATAGACATTATGCTTTTATATTGACGGATACGATATCAATATTTAACTATGTGTGAAGTAACAGTCTCGTGTGATGCATACGGCGAGCTGTAGATGATGATTTTAAACATCCTTTCCGGCATCGAGCCAGCACACCTGTCGTCGGGCCACCGGCTGTAAATGTACATTAATGTACATATTATGCCTTCACATTGACGGACATGTCAGACTGTATCTATATTTAGCTATGTGTGAGGCTTCGGAGTCATGCGAGTTCAACAGCTGTTTGTAGGATGATTTAAACAAGTGTTCCGCAAAATGTTCCGTAAAACGGTTCCGCATTTTATACACATCAAGAATACGTAAAAGACGGCACAAAGACCGTAGTTGCGTTAGAGAGCCCTCTATCGGATTAGTTATTGTGTTACCTCATTACTGTTTCATCACAGTAACTGAAGAAGTTCCTCGTCTGCAGGTTTTGGAGATGTACCGTGAGGAATATGGTGGCCGGCCTTACGTGGCTATCTTATAGGGGCTATGGGTTCGTGTTTCTGTATCATTGTGTAATTTTTCTCTTTGTTTCTTACTTTGACATTTTCTAATTGTTTACAACATCCGGCAGGGTTCCATTAACTGACCAGTCTGCCGGGACGACCTTTTTGTGTTTGCACTGAGGATGGTGTCACTGCCTGGGTACTTGTCGTCATCACTGGTTCGTTTACGTCCCAAATTGAGACGGGGCCGATATTAACGTGACTCCGATTCGCGAGGGATACACAGTTTCCAATGTTGAGAGCCCGCTTCTATGAATATATGGCTACACACGCACGCACGCACGCACGCACGCACGCACCCACGCACGCACGCACGCACACCCACACACCCACCCACCCACCCACACACACACACACACACACACACACACACACACACACACGCACCCCCCCCCCCCCCACACACACACACAGTTTGCCTGGATGCCGGATGGCATGGAAAATCCTGGTTACGTTACTGTCAGTGCTAAGCTAAGACTGAGATCATTCGGTCTTACACGCGACGATAATTTATTTTGTGACACTGAACTTACGGAGTCACACGATGGACATGAAACATAGAAATTGTGCAAGACACATCATACGCTGTAGGATACTTTTTCAATTTTGGATGCGTTGCTACAAAATCAGCACTCACTAAGTTTAAATGCCCAGCAAGACGAGTAACGAAACCAGGCAAGTGCATCTCCAGTTCGACCAATGCTGTTAGTGCAATGATCGACTGATAATGTAAGACGTGCCTGACACTGTAATGAGATCAACCGATAACGTGGCAAGTTTCCGATATTGTATTAAAATCAACCGATAATGTAATACACCTCCCGCTACTGAAATATAATACTGTGATATGTCTGTGCCGATTATGTAATAACACATAAGTTACATTTCTTGCGGACTTACAAATATGTGACGACGACGACGACGACAACGCCGACGACGAAGACGACGAAGAACCCGACGACGACAACGACAACAACAAAAGATGACGACGACGACAACAACAACAAAAGATGACGACGACGACGACGACGGCGACGGCGACGGCGACGGCGACGGCGACGGCGACGGCGACGGCGACGACGACGACGGCGACGACGACGACGACGACGATGACGCCGATGATGACGCTGACAACGCCGACAATGACGACGACGACGCCACCCCAACAACAACAACAACAACAACAACAACAACAACAACTACTACATCACACACAACAACAACAACAACCCAATCACCTGGTCCACTTGCAGACGACGCTAGTGTAGAGCACCTTCAGTCCGACCCGGAAGTCGTGGTCGAGCAGCACGTAGACGACGAACTTCCAGAAGGAGTTGGCGACGGCAAGCCACATGAGGAAGAAGTGCAGCGCCGGCGGCGACCCGGGCCCGCCGCCCATGTCCGTGTCCGTGCTGACTCGCCGCTCTCCCAGCCTCAACTGCTCGACCAGCTGCAACACACACCACGGCAGCCAGGCGACGACGAAGACGACGCCGACGACGAAGTTGCTGAAGTATCGCTCCGGCCGCACGCTCGCTTCAGCGCCCTGCGCGAAGTACGCCTTCTTTTCGTCGTAGGACGGCGTGAACATGTACAAGTTGGAGACGGCCAGAGCCAATAGCGGCGGCACAATGATGAGCAGGCCGGACGTGATGAAGTAGGCCTTTTGCAGGCGCCAGTCGATGATACACATGCGGGCCGCCGGGTAGTAGCGCGCGCGGGCGACGCCGAAGAGCGGCGGGCAACAGAAGCTGAAGGCCGCCACCCAGATGAACGCCACCCAGCACACGCACCGCATCCGGGTCATCAGGGACTCGTAGCGCTCCGGCTTCCGGATGCCGATGTAGTGGTCGATGCTGAGCCACGTGAGCGAGTAGACGCTCGCGATCCAGAAGATGGCGCTGAAGTAGGCCTCGACGTGGCAGAACTGCTCGCCGAACGGCCAGCCGTCGACGATGGACGCGATCAGGGAGAAGGGCGCGATGAAGACGCCGATCGACAGATCGGCGATCGTCAGCGACGTCAGGAAGTAGGAATTGACGCTGGACAGCATCTCCGTCCGGAAGAGGACGAGCAAGATGAGCACGTTGCTGACAACGATCGCCAGCATCAGCAACAGGATGATGCCCGACTCTATGGTGAACGACATTGTGCGAGATTCTCGCGATGTCACGCGAGTCTCGAAGATGGCACACGCGTCACACCGACGCCGTTACATTTGCTAGCGAGTCTCGTTGTCGTAGTTTATACACATACACCCAATTACGTCGGGTAAACTTGGTTTGACACGCAGAAGTTCTTCATTCCGCATGCACTGTTGTCTGAACGAAATGCGTGTGACGTGTGCAGTTACTTGCAGCCATGGCGTTCTCGCCGTGTACTCACAACCGTCACGGCGACGGCTACTGAACGGACGGACGATTGCAATTGACCGGTAATAAAATCGCCGTGACCTGTTGCTAGCCTCGTGTGATGCCGTCGCTGCGTCTCATGCTGCCGTCGCATGGCTGTCGGCTCGACACACCCGTCCGTCTTCAGACCTGCAATCACAGAGCATAAGGGTCAGACACGTCCAACCGCTGCCTCCAGGCGGCTCGAGCGACGATTGGTTGCCGCCATCTCGCACAGAGCGCCCTCCAGCGACCAGCGCACAATTTAATTAACCCGAATCACACCAGGGGAATTAGTGGAAGTTTAGAGCTTTCAACTGATGTCAGTCGCCAGCTGATAACCATGGCTTTGTTAAAATAAAATAGTGGGTATCAGGTTGACGCATACGATTACAAACAAAATCATCCTACAGATGAAAGCATGTTAATGAGATCGTGTTTTGGTTTTGGAGAAAAAATGGGACATGTGATATTAATGTATGTAATGGGGAACGATATATAATACACTTATGCATCACAACAATTGATTCAATAGAAACTTAGAAGACCTTCTACTGTTGTATATACCAATTCAACAATCTTGGGACATTTCATCAGCGGAGACGCGGTGACTACGTCGCATATGTAACCGATAGTTATTAGGATTATTCTTAACATGTATGAGTTCCAGCATAATTAGGGGTGTAATGACTGCATGGTTATCATTGTGGTGACACAGGCGGTATGGTTATTGTTTCTTCACCAATTTGCATTGCTGCTGTTTTGCTGATGGTACACAACCATATGTAGACGTCTGTTCCCACATTTAGCGTATTTAACAGCTATGTCATATCAGAGATCGACGCATTCGGCGAGATTAAAACCAACACCATCACCGTAACATACAATCAAGTTATATTTAGTATCATGGCTACGTCCTATATTCCGCATAACGTCAACCACACACCTCACGTGATCTACAATTATACCATAGTTGTGGGTCTAATGAGGTGCAGTCTAGGGTATTCACATTAGGTCCCTACTAGTAAAATGAAACCTACGCATCAGAATGCTATGACTGACATGAAACTTATCTAACTGCCTGACTTGACTGTTCACCCTCTATACGAAGAAAACGTACTACACGGAGCCATGCAAAGTGGAGTAGACGGAAGACAACCAGCACGCTGCAGCGACCAGCGACGGGAAACAACCGACCAGGACACCGGAACACTATCAGGTGCCATGCTTGCAGAACTTCCGTTTCAAACAATGCACAATGTAAGCAGACAAATAAAGGTGTTGTGTTGAACACAACGACGAGATAGTGGAATAAACACAACTGTCCACGACTGTCTAGTCGGTGTGTGCGCTCACTTCCGCGTCATGCTTGCTCACACGCTCGTCATGTGTGTACACTACCACACGCGTTGTGTGTGCGTACTCTCGCTGCATGCGTGTTCATTTCCCCGTCATGTTTGCTCACCCTCGGGTTATGTGCGTTCACACATGCATCACGTGAGCACACACACACACACACACACACACACACACACACACACACACACACACACACACACACACACACACACAAATATGTATTATGCATATATATATATATATACACACACACACACACATACACATACAGTATATGTATGTCAGCGTGTGTGCATTGTGTGTATGTGTACAAACGTATACATATAATATATATATATATATACAATTCATTATATATATATATATATATATATATATATATATATATATATATATGTATATATATATATATATATAATTAAATGACGAACCTATTGTCAGTTTCCAGAGTCGCTTATCTACACACGTTCTTCTTATTTCGCAGAGTTCTCAGTCTCCTGTAAGACACTACACATATCTTTTCATATATCTTTACATATATCTCGTGCGTTCTGATTGTTCTTATCAATCTCCTTGTGTCGACAAGCATAGGTTACAAGTTAAACTCCTCGTTCCGTGTCGCAGTCAACAACTCGCGGCATTTCTTTCGTTTCCTGTTCAGCGCCCGTACTTCCGGCGCCGACCATGTTAACCAGCTCACATCTGCTCTCCTCCACTGATATTTGTCACATGGCACCAGACGTGTCCCCGCAGCACGGACGACGAATGAGAACGCGGTCAGGGCAACACATACACACACGCGTGCGGTCAATCCCATTTGTTTTCCACAAGTCAGCGCGCCGATTGGGAGCAGCTCTCACGTCGAATCTAATCACCAGGAGGCGCCGCATTGACAACGCGCATTGCTGGTGATTATAAATCGAGCCGACGAGTTGCGGACATTCGCAGGTCGGCCGCTGCTGCATAAACGCCACTGACAAGTCGTCGAAGAGCCAGTGATTCTGACTAATAAACATCATGCCCGTTTACCGATACGGATCTAATTTGGACAAATGAGTAAGCCGACTGTCGGTTGAAGCGGAAGACGCACGACGCGTTCACGGTAGCGTGCATAATAGGAACGTGCCGTAGCCACGCCATTGTTACAAGAAAACGACAAGCCGACAAGCACTTTCTGTTATTAAAATAATGTTCAAAATTACACAACCATTTGTCACATGATAAATACACGGCAAGCGTCGTTGTTTCCGTGTAGGTCAGGCCCCCATGGACAGACAACAATGACATATTCAACCATAAGCAAAATTGTTACAAATACGACACGAACTTCACGACTCTACGCGACCAGAATTGCCAATCAATGCTTGCACAATGACCAACATGGAGTGGCTAAGCCTTTCTACTGGCACCGCGAAGTCGCCCACTTCACGTAAACACAGTTCTCGTGCAGTCATAAAACAACTGCACGTTAAGCGTTTTCGGTTTAATTGAACAGTAAGTGATGTAAGAGCACAATAAGGTGTTCATCAGCCATTACCCAAAGAGTACCCTATAAAGACAGCATTATGCAGGTTGTCTGAATTTCTGTGAGCACATGTGTAGTGTGGAGTGAGTAGAAATTATGTTTTTGTGCAGCGTGGCATCAGGGCTGTCAAATTATAACAGCTGTCAGTCGGTGCATTTCTGCGCAATAATACAGTTGTCATTTTGCTTGGTGATGTCATCAGGGACAAACCGTGGGTGGCTCAAGCAGAAATGGACGGGTGTAAGGTTTGAAAGAAGTTTGTGGGAGCCTGAGGTATTAGAAGTTCACAAATATTTCACAGAACTTCTGTCTATGGATGGTAAATATACTGTGAAACTGTCAATAACATAGCTCATCAAGATTAGTAGAAAATGAAGGAAACATTGTAATTGTCGCGTATGGAAAATGCAAATGTGGTCTGACTCCAAGTGATCCCGGCAAAGTCTACCAGACCACGGTATTCTCTGTGCGTGTTCGTCTGCCTCTGCGGGTCGGAATGGTGGCGGACGACACAGCAAGACCAGTAGACTTGCCAGCTTCCACAATATCTGCTTAAGGACAATACTGAGATAGCTTTGGCTGGAGACCATCTCCGAGAGCAGACTGCACTAAATAACAAAACATCTAGCCCACCTTGAAATAGAGTCGACTGAAATGATTCTGATGTGTATACTGAATGAACAGCAACCTGTCTGCAATGCAACGTTCGCTTGGAACCCAAATGCACTCAGTAAGAGGTCAACTAAAACCGACAGGATGTGAAGAAAACTGAATGTCGTGGGGACTAATATCAAAGATTCAAAAAACGTTATTGTCCGTTTATAAACATATTAAAAACGGAAATTTGTCTTCAGTCACACATAAAATGACAGTAATAAAAACATTGGTGAATCATATAGGGCCTACAGTTGTCAATACACAATAAAATGATAGTAAGCATAGTCATCACTAAAATAGGTAAAGTATAATAATAAATTACGTATAAAAATAACTACTAAGATCAATAATTAAATAAGCATGTATAATTTCGTAAAATAGGTCTCTGATAGGACACAATAACATTAGTAATAACATAATACAAAAATTGATAAATAAATAAGATTAATAAAGAGTTACCATTTACCATAAGAATATGAGAAATATAAAAATTAATTAATGACTCGTTAAAAACAGAGCATTATCATTTAGCATTTAAAATTAAAATGGCAGAGGGTACAAACGATTTTTTTTAAGAGGTTAATTTTTGCTAATGGAACTTTTAGATGTCTCCCTGATGGCAGTTTCTGAAAGGCTTGATTCAGAGGGTGGGCAGGATCATAGAGAATTTGTGTGGATTTCCTTTTCAGTGCAACTTTATATATGCTGGACAGCTGTTTTTGATCGTTGCCAATTAACTTGCTTGCTGTGTGGAACCGAACACAAAGAAGAATCTGACACAAGGGAAACTGGTGAGTTCTTGAGTGGCCATTCAGCGCCAAACTTTAGTACGCAGAGGAAAACAATAAGTAGATCCGTGATTTCTACGTGACCAGAAATATAAATCCAACCGTATCTAAGTGAACGTTTCTTGCGGTACCTCGCGGTCTCCCACGCAGGCCACAGTTCTCGTGTTGTCATGTCGACAGTGTGGAATTGCAGAAGCGGAGGGAAACCAAATGTTTGGATTAATTAGGCGAAATATAGTGTACAAGGAAAATGAACTAATAATACCGCTGTACAAAACAATAGTTAGGCCTCATTTAGAATATTGCATACAGGCATGGAGGCCATGTCCCAAGAAGGATATTAATATGCTAGAAAGAGTACAAAGGAGAGCAACCAAAATGATACAAAAATTCAGGAATATTAATAATGAAATGCGTCTAAGAGATTGTGGATTAACAACACTAGAAACCAGGAGACTGAGAGGAGATCAGTTAGAAGTGTTTAAAATATTGAATGGGAATGAAAATATTGACAGAAATATTTTTTCTCGGTTGAGGAAAGAGAAGGACTAGAGGACATTAGCGAAGAAGCAGTGTAGACTAAATATTAGACAATTTTTTTTCTCTCACAAAGAACAGTAAATGAATGGAATAGATTATCAGCTGATTGTGTAGGTGCTAGTAGAGTTGATTCTCTGGGTGGCAATCTAGTTAAATCGTGTTAAATCTTGCCTAACATTTTCCATTTGTTTGAACAATACACAACTGCAACCTATACATTATCACTGGAACGACAAGCAACTTTCTCCATAGTGTCTTCATTATACAAATACACATACAAATATGTCCGTTATCCGTCCTTTGCGGGAACAAGTTTCAATGCGATAATATATTAATCCTTCAGTGAATTGTGTATCTATGCAACCGTCGAGCAGCAAAAGAGCATCGTATAGTTGATATCATACGATCAGCGAACGGGTGCTACACAGCCTGACCACTAACATAGGTACACAGAACAATATGTTGTCTTTCCATGAGAAATGTGCCAACAATGGTACTGTCACAATACCTTCACAACAAAGTCGTTTATGATACATTTTGCATGTTATCCGTCAGTGTATACTTCGTTTGTATAGCCGATAATCATTACAGCTAGCCATAAGCGTATACAGAAACTGGATTTCCCAGCTGTTGCACAGACGCCTGGTGGTGCTGAACAGACTACGTGAGTCTCTCTCCATTCATCGCTGTACGAACAAATAGAAATCCGGTCAATAATGAAATTAAATGGTCACCGAGTTCTAGAAAGACACTTGTTTATACAGTGTCGCGGCAATCCATTGTTGACATCAATGCATCACAAAACGTAGCTTTACATATGTTGTAGTAGAGCGACGCACGCAACAGATCTATGTAGTCTGAATCAAGAACTATCATCTCAGTAACGCTTATTCGTCTGGGGTGTCAGCTGAAGAAAAATATGAACGATTGCTTAGTCCCCCCCCCGCCTATTGGTCAACAGGGGGTTTACATAAGTATTTTTTATAGCGAATCAAGGGAGAGGGTAAAGAAAAAGTTCATGATGTATAGATCAACATCGCTTTGCAGGTTGAAGCTGCGAGCAGCTCCAACAGCAGACGTTGAAATATATCACACACAGGCACGCACGCACGCACGCACCCACCCACCCACCCACCCACGCACACACAGAGTGAAAATGGCAAACTCGTAACGAAATCCATACATTCAAACATGCAGCAAACCTCGCACATGGTAATGCTGGAGCGGTCGACACAATTGTAATAACAGCGCAAACTCGAGTGCACTCGAGCGAGATCGTCTGTGATGAAATATGCATTTAATGCTGGCAGCCGCCAGTTGACATAACAACGCATCATAATCCACGCGCTCCTTCAAGCTGTTGTTCTGGGAGTTAACGGCAAGTACTTCGTCCCTGGGTTCACATTAGTGCCGGTGGTTTGAGTTCAATGTCGAAATACTCTAAGCTATTGACACTAAGAACTTACACAACTCCGATGATATCCTTCTTCAGGAAGGAGATCGGTTTTCGATTTGTTCTCATTTTCTGCATTTCGTTATTTTAAATACATCATCTTTTTTCAATTCGTTAGTGATGGTTCGTACAAAAACGTGGGTAGATAACACGTACAATATCGTTATTAATTTTTTATTTCAAATTCGGCTTGAGAAACAGTCAGCGTCTCTATACTAATCTCGGATAAGGCCGCCCTGGCGGTTACAACTGCAACCCATTAATTCCCCAGGCAGAGTTGAGGGGCTTAAAAGTGCTGCCACCTCACGGAGCCTAGGTAACCGAGGCTACAATGGCGGAAATACCCGCAGGAAATGGGCGGCACATGCGTGCAAGGACCCCGGCTTACGTGACCCAGTAGCGAGTGTCCTCGTATCAAAGGCAGTCCATACTCAGCCGAGAACGACATGAAGGCGATGAAAAGACTAACGTGCGTGCATATTAGGATAAATTTCAACCAAATATACGACCGCTGACGGTTGAATAAAATGTAACTACACTGTCTGTGGCTGTGCCCCCGGCCGATATAAACTGGGTCAGTTGAACAGTTTGGAGACGCGGCACCGCATGTTCTGTTTGTTCGAATGCATTCACCGGAAGTCGGTACAGTCTAACAGGAATCGGACTGGACATGTAGGTAGTCGCCAGCTGGCGATATGGCCGTGGACCAACATAATTCCAAAAGTAACGCCTAAACCCGACAGTGGATTTTCATTATTTTGTCGGTGCACGGAAAGACGAACAAACACAACACATCTGTCGTCTTCCTGGGGCAGTAGCGTCTGAAGACTATTTTACTAAGATGAAGAGCTCTTGAAGAACTTGTTAAACTCATATTAAAAAAAATATGTTGTTAAAATAAATGACTTTTTTACAAAACGCAAATATCCATTGCCGTATTAACGAAGACACTATTTTCCATGACAAATAGGCTACAATGTCCCGCTGCCGATTATAACAATGTTAGTGAAATGATCCCATATCTGTACGTGCGCAGACGTTCGTGTGGCCTTCGCAGGCTCTTTCATCACGACCGCTCCGAGCAACGTACCATCACGTAGCGGTGTAGCGCTTACATTTTTCCGGCGTTATAATCTTTCCGATTGACGTTTCTGTGCATGCGCGATAAATGTAAAATCAAAAAAATTGCAGCGAAACAACAAAGTATTTTTGTATAAATGCCATGGGCTGTTCGTTAACTCTCCTGTGATGATTACTGCTTAAAATGTCGTTCAATACAATAACATATTACATTTGTTTAAATCACGGACTAAGGCGCACTACAGTCACGTGATTTACGCTTGCTATCAAAACATGTCTCAAAACTTATTTGCCTCGTGACGCCTTGCAACAAATAATTTTGCTGAGAGGTTATATACATCTTAACGAACAACCCGTAGTATTTATATCATATGTGCGTTGTTCTTTCGCTGCACACTGATGATTTTACATTTATCGCGCATACGCAGAAACATCAATCGGAACGTTTATAACGCCGGAAAAATGTAAGCGCTACAGCGGCCCCTCGTGATGCGACCGCAAGGACACCGAGCCAGCCTCTCACTCTCAGCAGGGGATGTATATATGGCGTATGAAAGGCACTTCACGGTGCACGGTGATTGCAACTGGTTTCGTTTTACGGCCGTTATTTTCGCCGGGATGTATGCGCGCTGCCCTGGATGGCGCCATAAATGCGCTCGCAATCTCATCGTAAAAAGAATATATAATATATCTATATACGAAACTCGCCGAACGAATCGCCATGCTTGAGCCACGCTGCATATAGCGAGACTTGTGGGAGGCGGCTATCTGTGTGGCCATATCGATTAGAAAATAACAGTCGTCAGTATTTATGACGACGCCATTTTGCGTAAGATTCATCTGTCAGCTGTGCAGGACAGATTCACCAAAATAGGTTAATCTGGGGCAGCCAGCGGAATTAACAGCAGCCGACGACCATTTTATATAGGATTGCAACGATAATGGCCCCACCAAGATATATTGTGTAGCAAGGCATTTGCTCAGACCTCTGTTTTTGCTTTCATTCTGGCATAATTGAATCCGTGCTGCCGTCCAGTTCCCCGTCCCCACACGACTCATATGTCACTCTCGTTTCAATTCCAATCTCAAGCCGATCCACGGAGATCCGACATCTCTCTACACTGTCCGTCCACGCATCTCAGTCTGTCTCTTCTACTCTGCATCCGATAGGGTATACAGCGCAAGCAATTTTTTCGAGACAAGAATGTGTTCACTTGAATGACAAATAGAGAGGTGAGAACATGGATGACAAATAGGGAGGGGACAACGTGGAGACAGGGAGGTGAGAAGGTGATTGACAAATAGGGAGGGGACAATGTGGAGACAGAGAGGTGAGAAGGTGATTGACAAATAGGGAGGGGACAACGTGGAGACAGAGAGGTGAGAAGGTGATTGACAAATAGGGAGGGGACAACGTGGAGACAGAGAGGTGAGAAGGTGATTGACAAATAGGGAGGGGACACATGGAGACAGAGAGGTGAGAAGGTGATTGACAAATAGGGAGGGGACAACGTGGAGACAGAGAGGTGAGAAGGTGATTGACAAATAGGGAGGGGACAACGTGGAGACAGAGAGGTGAGAAGGTGATTGACAAATAGGGAGGGGACAACGTGGAGACAGAGAGGTGAGAAGGTGATTGACAAATAGGGAGGGGACAATGTGGAGACAGAGAGGTGAGAAGGTGATTGACAAATAGGGAGGGGACAACGTGGAGACAGAGAGGTGAGAAGGTGATTGACAAATAGGGAGGGGACAACGTGGAGACAGAGAGGTGAGAAGGTGATTAACAAATAGGGAGGGGACAACGTAGAGACAGAGAGGTGAGAAGGTGATTGACAAATAGGGAGGGGACAACGTGGAGACAGAGAGGTGAGAAGGTGATTGACAAATAGGGAGGGGACAATGTGGAGACAGAGAGGTGAGAAGGTGATTGACAAATAGGGAGGGGACAACGTGGAGACAGAGAGGTGAGAAGGTGATTGACAAATAGGGAGGGGACACATGGAGACAGAGAGGTGAGAAGGTGATTGATAAATAGGGAGGGAACAACGTGGAGACAGAGAGGAGAGAAGGAAGGTGATTGACAAATAGGGAGGGGACAACGTGGAAACAGAGAGGAGAGAAGGAAGGTGATTGACAAATAGGGAGGGGACAACGTGGAAACAGAGAGGTGAGAAGGTGATTGACAAATAGGGAGGGGACAAAGTGGAGACAGAGAGGTGAGAAGGCGATTGACAAATAGGGACGAGAGAACGCAGAGACAGACCGGAAGAATGGTAACAACAATGCAGTTCAGCAATTGCAGAAGGAAAACACCGAATCGAGGACCAATAATGAGACCAGCGTCATTACGCCCACAGATACAAAGAACAACACAGCTACTAGAGACACAGACAGAGTACGGCCCCTACATCAATAGTGCTGTACCAAGGCTGGCAGACTACCAGCTAGCCCGCCTCCTCACGTCCACGTACCATGGCTCAGTATACGGGCCCATGGTGGAATTGGCATGCCATCTAGTCAGCATAGTCGTGACCTACACAACCAGCGCACTGGTCGCGTGCCGATTCACTATATGAGGCAACGTGTTCCATACCTGCGTAGTTGTAATGTCCTAGGGTTCCGACGGCCAGGAAATTATTCCTTTCGCAGGTCGCGAAGCCAATGCAAGCACGCTCGGATTTACCCGCACAATGACAGCGACGTGACTGACGCCGACCGTCTGGTCATGAATTCAACTAATGCGTGGGAAGTGGGTCGTGTGACACGCGACGCCTGCCGTTCGTCACATATTGATAACGTACTGAAAAAATACATTACGTAACGACGCCTGTGTTGACAAAGACTGACGCCGTCTCGTGCGGGTCTAATCGTCATAAACAGATTTATCGTAGACTCGTCTAAGCCTAGCCCGGCTAGGGCCTAGGCTAAGGAGGCGTCATATTCCATCAAGGCCGCTACCAGCATCCGGCAGACTAGAATGAGATGAATGTGAGTCGATGACGGCATATAATATTATAACGCCAAGACACCATTGTGCCCGTGGGTAAGAGACACCGAGCCGCTGTCGCGCTTACATTTTTCCGGTCGTTAAAAACGTTCCGATTGACGTTTCTGCGTCTGCGCAATAAATTTAAAATCTTCAATGACAATGTCCAGCGAAACGACAAAGGTTTTTCGGTATAAATGCCACGGGCTGTTTGTTAACTCTCCTGTGATGATTACTGTGAAGAGTTTCTCAAAATGTCGTTCAATTCAATAAAATATTACGTTTTTATAAATCACTATCACGGATTATAGCGCCCTACAGTCACGTGATTTATGCTTGCTATCAAAGTATGCCTCAAAACGTGTTTACCTCGTGTACATTTGCGACAAATAATTTCGCTGAGAGGTTATATATACATCCTAACGAACAATCCGTGGTATTTATGCCACAAATGCTTTTGTCCTTTCGCTGCACTTTTACATTTATTGCGCATGCGCAGAAACATCAATCGGAAGGTTTATAACGCCGGAAAAATGTAAGCGCTACAACGGCATATAATATTATAACGCCAAGACACCATTGTGCCTGTTGGGTAAGAGACACCGAGCCACTACGCCAGCGAGAGAGAGAGAGAGAGAGAGATGGAAACGCAGTCCCTCATTGGCGTTTGTTCGTGCCTGGCGCTCACCGCTGATTCAGCTCGGCGCTGGTTGACTTGAAAACAGGAAATTGGCCACTCGACTTGGCGCCGACCGACATAGCGACGTCCGCCGATCTGTGAAGATGTCTCCAACTTCCGTTCCGAGCTGCCTTCAAGCGATATTTCCCGCATAATTGACACTCGACATCTGTCGACATCGACGACAACTCACTACCGGAAGGCCGCTCTTCTTCTTGGTCGGACGGGCGGGCGTCTTCCACGCTTGTGGATATGTCGTAAAGCATTGCCGTAAATCGGTAAATCTTCGTCTGAATGTCAGACGACTATCGGGTTCTTTTGTTTGCGTCGTACGTACCTCCTATTGCTTCACGACACCAATTTCCAATTGTCGTTCAGTCCAAGTCCAGCCAACTGCCTTATATCCATCTTAATTTTGCTCTTATCTTTTTACATCACCATCCTCAGTTTCTTAAAATTCCTCCTTCGTCATTCTCTCAACGACAACGTGCCTAAGTCTAAGAAAATCTGGTCCCAACCATGATTGATTGACTGATTGATTGACAATTTTATATTCTCTCAGCGACCTACTTAGAGTTAGAACTCCGATTTGGCCCGGATTTGTGCCAGCTGCAAGCGCATCGGCCATGTGTTACTGCACCGTGCACATGGAATGAACAATAAACAGTATTTTTGACCTCGGAAGTCTGCTAAAATGCCTTGTTTATAAAAGTTAAAACACAAAGATGATGTTGAATGATTGAATTAACAAAGTGAAGTATCATATGTTGGCAAAGATTCAGTTATAACGACAAAATTGAGGTGGGTCCGAATTCTACATAAGTGCCAATAAGTGTCACATATTTGGAATATCGGTATACTCTGCAAATGTTTCTTCATATATTGGAAAAACCGGCATGGTTTGATTCATGTGTACGTCTCATCGGCTGGTCAATCATTTAACAAAACAATCTTCTACAACAGTATGAAAGTTTGTAGTAATGTTAATAATAACAACAATGATCAGTCTTTATTACATATATAAAGTATTGGATCATGTATTAATATGTATCCAAAATACATAGCAGTGTGTGAAATACTCTAGTCAACATTGTGTTTATGTAATGTAAGAAATTGGTTTAGAAATTTATTAGTGAATGCAAATAATAATTTTGGATGGTCAAGCCATTCACACATCATTTACATCAATCATACATCATGTGATGATATATGTACAAAAGATACAAGTTAAAAGGAACGACAATAAATAAATAGATTAATAAATCAAACAAATACCTAAAATGTCAAGAATTAAAATAATATAATTAATTATAATATATATGAAACAGATAATGTGCATTTTAAAGGTAGACTGTTGTGTGTAAAGAGACTTGTGCGTACAGGGACTGTTGTGTGTAAATAGTCGTTTGTATGTAAAGAGACTGATGTGTGTACACAGACTGTTGACTTGTGTGTACAGAGACTGTTGAGTGTAAAGAGACTGTTGTGTGTAAAGAGACTGTTGTGTGTACATAGTCTGTTGTGTGTAAAGAGACTGTTGTGTGTACAGAGACTGTTGTGTGTACAGAGACTGTTGTGTGTAAAGAGACTTGTGTGTAAAGAGACTGTTGTGTTGTTGGTACAGAGACTGTTGAGTGTAAAGAGACTGTTGTGTGTAAAGAGGCTGTTGTGTGTAAAGAGACTGTTGTGTGTAAAGAGACTGTTGTGTGTACAGAGACTGTTGTGTACATGTACAGAGACTGTTGTGTGTAAAGAGACTGTTGTGTGTACAGAGACTGTTGTGTACATGTACAGAGACTGCTGTGTGTAAAGAGACTGTTGTGTGTACAGAGACTGTTATGTACACGTACAGAGACTGCTGTGTGTAAAGAGACTGTTGTCTGTAAAGAGACTCTTGTGTGTACAGAGTCTGTTGTGTGTAAAGAGACTGTTGTGTCACTTGTGTGTACAGAGACTGTTGTGTGTACAGAGAATGTTGTGTGTAAAGAGACTGTTGTGTGTAAAGAGACTGTTGTGTGTAAAGAGACTGTTGTGTGTAAAGAGACTGTTGTGCGTACAGAGACTGTTGTGTACATGTACAGAGACTGTTGTGTGTAAAGAGACTGTTGTGTGTACAGAGACTCTTGTGTACATGTACAGAGACTGCTGTGTGTGAGACTGCTGTAGTGTGTATAGAGACTGGTGTGTGTACTGAGATTGTGGCAGCACACGATGCTAGCATCTGATGAGAAAAACACTTATTCCAGACTATGTCTTTATGAAACAGGTAGTGTCCACTAATTGCAGTAAGTACAGTGGACACAGACATTATGAAGAAAGTGTAATCCAGGATGCCACTTTAGCACTATGTAGGTCAGCTGAATGAGCTGATTCAGTTTCAGACCAATGCTTGGTAATGAGATGAGAGTAGTTATCTAATCAGGCCTAAATGGCACATTCTGCAATACATTATTACCCAAGTTGCCACAGCCAATGAATCAGTCAGTGCCCAGAGGAGACAATAATAAGCATATCTAGCCTATTTTGGCACATGTTTACTTTCCCGTGACAGTTCATGAAAATATTCTCTAAGGAAATACATGTTTTGTATCTTATGCTGACACAAAAAATGAAGCAGACCTACGCAACAACAGCGAGGGAGGAAAGTAAATGTATCATTGTTAAACAGGAACTATTTTAACAATCATGAAATACTTCCATGCGAAACGTACATTTTCCATAATTTCTGGGAGCTAAGACTACCTAAGAATACACACAAGTCTACCACCCCTCTTTCTCTCTCTCTGATGCAACAATTAAAAACACATGGCACAGCATGTGTTGAGGACATGATGGTGTTATATATAGGACTTAGGGGCCATGTCAAACTGTTCCAGGAATATTTTCATGGGTACTATACAAGGTATGCAGACTTTTCGGTTTATGTATACAACACATAATAGAATGGTTAGATGAATAACTTATGGCTTGTCATTTTTATGTAGCAAAAATATTTAATTATTGGATGGTGCACATGCCATGTACACCTGAGCACACACAAAACAGACACACAGTCACACAAATGCCTCGTGTCACTGCCTGACATTCTCCAGGGGTCATGTCTGCTGGTGCCACTGCCAATGTCAAACCACCTGAACACATCAAATGACAGGATCCAATTACCAGAGCAGACATATTCCTTCCAGAGACAAGGATAGCAGGACACAGACAGACATACTTAGTGGGATGCGTCCAGTGTTCGTCCACGGCAATGGCATTTAGCGGCTTGGCTTATGTTATCTTGAGCTATATCCAATTAACGACAACTGCACACACACGCAAAAATCTGACTGTCATAAACACCGCCGAAGGGAGGGAGCATTGATGTCAACGTTGCAGATGACAGTCGCAATGGTTAACCGTTTTCTTGATGAAAAATGTCCCCCGCAGTTTTATTGCCATCGTATATTGAAACGTTATCTTGGTGTCAATAGACGAACCACTGCCACCAGGGCCACAAGCTGTTAGGGCCGAACGAACGAACGAGCCGCCTTCAAACGCAGACGGATCAATAGTTTCTTGGAAAGTGCCACAAGTGACCATGTATGATGGTGCCATAGTTTCTTATTATGACTTTGTCACTGTTGCGCCTCATATGACAATCGGATAAATGACACAGTTAACAGTTGATGAAGGTGCAAAATTGCTTGGCTCCTGAAAAGCCTAAGGCTTCCTAGTCTACATGCTGTGTGAAGCTGTCTGGTAGCAATCCGGTTAAATCTGGATAAACACCGTATCCACGGACTTAACTGGGTCATGGTGGCATAGTGGTTAGAACATGCCACCATGCAGTGTCACTGGATATTTTTGTGTAGTCGGTGTCACTGGATATACTTGTGTATTCAGTGTCACTGGATATACTTGTGTAGTCAGTGTCACTGGATATACTTGTGTAGTCGGTGTCACTGGATATACTTGTGTAGTCAGTGTCACTGGATATACTTGTGTAGTCAGTGTCACTGGATATACTTGTGTAGACAGTGTCACTGGATATACTTGTGTAGTCAGTGTCACTGGATATACTTGTGTAGTCAGTGTCACTGGATATACTTGTGTAGTCAGTGTCACTGGATATACTTGTGTAGATAGTGTCACTGGATATACTTGTGTAGACAGTGTCACTGGATATATACTTGTGTTGACAGTGTCACTGGATATACCTGTGTAGACAGTGTCACTGGATATACTTGTGCAGTCAGTGTCACTGGATATACTTATGTAGTCAGTGTCACTGGGAAAAAATAAAGCTCCAGGGAACAAACCACAATTAATTTAGGCAATGATGCATTCACCATTTTGGTCCATTAGTACAACTTTCTCCCTCTCTCTCCCTCTCTTTCTCCCCTCTCATTCCTCTCCCCACTCTCTCTCCCTCTGCACACACAAGTTTCTTTGTATCGACTCCACGTCAGTAAAGTGGGAGGAAAATAGTGATCTATCCCCAGACTGACCCACATTTCTGCTGCCCTAATTCGTCCATCAACTTGAAATTGGCCAATCATGCAAGCGACTCGGAGCCACGCCATCAGCGGGACACAGGAGTGTAGTGAAGGACTCATTAAGGTCATTACTTCAGCGCGGTTGTGATTCCAATCGAGGCCGAAGACAAACACCACCAGTAGCAGTGGTTCTAGATGACTTTGTGCAGCTCCGTGCAATCAGCACAGAAACAGCATTAGGATGGCAATCGATGGCTGACAAGCATAGCTTTATGCAGAGACCCGTCCACCCGTCATTTGGACGACTAAAACATTGTGGATGGGTAGAAATATGGGTGGACGGGTGGTGGACGGGTAAAAAAAGTGAATGCACAAAAATTTCCAAAACAATAGATATTGTCAGACCTTAGAAGTGATTGAGTGTAAATGGTGTCACATGTGTTTGTAGTCCATTTCAGGTCATCAGATGACACATTTTTAAGTTTGTAAACTGGCTTAACAGTTAACATCCATGTGTCCACCAAAACATGTGTGACTGACAATAATTTGGTCCTGCATAAAGTCCTGCTGACAAGCCAAATGAAAATAGCTTAATCTGGTGTTTTGCCAGCTAGCACCTTCTGCGAGCCATCCATCAAGTGTGTCCAAACCATGACTTATGTGTATGTACCGCAAGCCTCCGTCTGCCTGAACAGGATGTGTTTTATGCCAGTGGGTTTACGGATGAAGATCACGGGCTCTATGTTTCGTTTACTCACCATAGCATAGATACTAGGTAAATTGGTTCAAGGGTTTAAACGGGGGGGGGGGGGGGGGGGGGGAGCAGTCATTTGTAACATATATAATGTGGGAAAGTTAAACATCAAAGGGTATTGTGGTTAATCCCGCTCACTTCGGCATTATTGACAATCAATTTGGTTTTGTAGCTGGATGTTTTATTTACCGTTTGACCATGTTGCCGGCGGAATCTTTGAAATTGCGAACATTGCTTAATAAATAAAGTAGCTAAACACAAATTGGCAAGCAAGACAGTAAACCTACGACATGCATGTTGTAGTGGTAAGAACGTAATATTAAATTATAAATCCCTGGGAGCCGACGGACACCCTCTCTTTAAATTTCAGTGTCTTATGTAAATAGATCAAGGTATGAAGATATTTCTAAATAACTGAGAAAAACAACCAGGCAGCACTGATGCAACAGTTAACTGATGCAGACCTAGGGTCAGATATGCTTGGAGTGAGGTGATGCAGACCTAGGGTCAGATATGCTTGGAGTGAGGTGATGCAGACCTAGGGTCAGATATGCTTGGAGTGAGGGGATGCAGACCTAGGGTCAGATATGCCTGCAGTGAGTGGATGCAGCCTATGGGTCAATGCTTGCATCTGGTCAAGACAGGTCTGAACCATCATGCCAGCACATCCAGGCAAGTATAGATTATGAGGTATTAATTACAGCAAACTGTACTTGATCACCAGTGGTCCTATATTCAGTTACGCAGGCCATACAGGCTGGGGCATACAGAGTGAGAGAGCCAGGCCGTAGGCTACAGGCCATGATGTAATTCACTTAGATCATGCTGAAGGCATCAGTATTGACAACTGAGGCTGGTGTGCTTTGGGAGGTTGAAGTATGCAGTTCTGGAAATGTGGTGTTTACACTGGAAAGATGTAGCAAATTGTTGCAATATTTGCTAAACAAGGATTACCATAATTCACAGACCGTCTCTTGAGTTATTGACAGTGGCATGTTCTGTTGGCAGTGTTTATCTGCACTGACAATGAGCATGGTCTGGTGGACCGCGACACATGGCCGACCTTTACCAGGGAAATAGATTTAGTTATCTTCATCCACAAACTGTCAGATGGTGCTGAGTTGAGATGCGGGATAAAAATGTCACTGCGCGATCAACAGCATAATGCAATTAATGTGAGTGTGTGTGGTTGTGTGTGTGTGTGCATGCATATATGTGTACATGTGTGTGTGTGTACTGTGTTGTGTGTGTGTGTGTGTGTGTGTGTGTGTGTGTGTGTGTGTGTGTGTGTGTGTGTGTGTATGGATACATGTGCAAGTGTGTAATGTGGGCAGTGTGTGTTCAATGCATATATGTGTACATGCATGTGTATGTTTTGTGTGTGTATATGTATGTATGTATGTATGTATATATGTGTGTGCATGCATGCACATGGGTCTAGTATGTGTTCAATGTGTGTATGTAAACATATGTGTAGCATTTATTCAATGTATGTATGTATGTATGTATGTATGTATGTATATATGTGTATAGCAGAGCTGTAACAAGTACATTTATTTTGTACTTGAGTAAAAGTAAAAGTAACCCTAGAAAAAGCTACTCAAGTAAAGGTAAAAGTACTTCTAAAATAATGTACTTGAAGTACAAGTAAAAAGTAAAGATATGTACTTGAAGTAAACACAAAAGTACTTTTCTCCTTAAACTAGTTCTCACTGTTGTGAATAAAACAAAACATTCACAATTACAATTTAGTGTGTACACGCAATGCATAAAATATAATATTTAAAACTAAGAACTATAATGATGCAGACAATACTGCGTAGGCCAACTAGGCCTACAAGCTGTATATACACCATGGCTGACCATGCTTTATTAATAATAGGCCCACAGCAACCATAGTATTCATAAGTTGAACTAGAAGTAATTCACGTTGTCATAGGTGTGTTACATCTTTCTTAAAACGTTCTTATCATCGTGGGTTATAGATGGATGTATGATTAATTTTATCCTGTGTTACTTGAAGGAGGCATTCGGTCTAGATGAATACTTTTAATAACGTGTCTTTTGAAATATGTCTTTATTTGTAATAATTACTAATTGTAACATTTATAAAAAAAACTTTAGTTAAATTAAACAGTTACAAACACTGATCTATATTAAAAATAAATAGAAATTATAAAGATGTGGTTCCACAAGACCGCCAGGTTTGCGGTTGGCGATAACGGGAAGCCTTCGATATATATAGCATGTGCAGTCCACAGTGAACATCTAAAGCTAATCAACTGTGTCAACAATATGCAAGACACAAGAAGACAAGTAAGGCAGCTGTTTTTCATGTCTACTCAATGCACAGCTTTAAATAATCTCAGGGCCAATGCCATTCATGGGCATTGTTGTCTTAGAGGCCCAGTCAGGAAGTCTTGTAACACTCAGTTCAGGCTCAGCAGCACCAGTGCCAGATTGCAATTATCTCACTGGCTTCATCAGGTGACAAAGCAAATCGTTTGTACAAATGATCTGGCCAGTCCAGGACACTTAACATATCTGTTTGTTGTAAGTTCCGGCTGATGTTTATAAATAAATCTATGCTAGCTGCAGACATTACCTTGCTTCCGACAGGTGCTTTTAGGACATTTGCAAATTTAACAAAGAAATTATGAGTACTTCACTACATTTAGATAAAGTACACATATTTTGTACTTCGTTACAAGTAAAAGTACTTCCAAAAAAATGTACTTCGTTACTCAAGAAAAGTAAACTTTTCTACTTAAGTAAAGTAACGAAGTAAAAGTACTTCGTTACATTACGGCTCTGGTGTATAGTGTGTGTCCAACATGTGTTTGTATATGTAGTGTGTGTTCAATATATGTGTGTGTTTGTGTGTGGGTAGTGTGTTCAATGTATATGTGCGTTTTTGTGTGTGTTCAATGTATGTGTGCATGTGTCTGTGCATGTGTATGTATATGTGTGCAAGTGTATATATGTGTGCATGTGTATGTATGTATGTATGCATGCAAGTGGTAAAGTATGTGTGGTGTTTAACAGTTATGTGCAGTAAATATGTCATGTGCAACAGATTGGTCTGGTTAGTTGAGCCTGGAGTCGGTAGACTTCCTCGCGGCATTACCTCTGTCTACCCAGCAGCCATCTGCAGCCTTCGCTTCACTGTGATAAAATTATTAATTCCACACAAAACGTATATCAGTACTGTCCTGGAAAGATGAGACCAGTAAATGCGATTGACCTAGCTCGGAAATGAAGTGGCAATCTGCCATGTCATCTCTTAACTAGCCTAGTGTGGCCTGGTCTCTTTCGCTGCGGTTAACTTAGTTTCATTAAGCAATTCCAGGGGGACTGTCACCCAGTGTGAGTCCACAACCAGGTCACCTGACAGCATGTCTACATTTCTGAAACACATTCACTGCAAAGGAAATATCTGCATTTGGAATCCCTGCTATAAAAAAGGAAAGGTCAGTTCTTATATAGTGCAGTATCCAGTCCTCAGGACCGTTCAAAGCGCTTTACACGTTACTTCCCTGACAGACCTGTTCACTCAGACACCATCTCGGCTTCTCTGGGAAGCATCCAGCCATATGCTACAATTAATGCTCGAAGGCTGCTCGTACACATATCCACCACTGTCTATAGGCAGGTACTCATTTATACAGCTGAGTGAACTGGAGCAACGTAGAGTGAAAAACTTGCCCAATGTTTTAACACTGCAGCACAGAATTCGAACCCAGGTTCTCGTAGTTGAGAATCCGAAGCTCTACCCCTGAGCCATTTACACTCTGCTATATGTTTGAAATGTTAGGATGTAGACCATAATGAAATATCAACCATTAAATAAGCTGCTCAAGTGTGGTTTGGTCGTCCGTTTGGTTGAGAAATGTTGGTCTGTCTGTGGCATTTCGGCTACTGCTGTTTGTGTGTTGGGTTTATGCCCACTACTATTGCGTGGTGTGCAATTCTACGAGTGGAGTTTGTTCACTGGCTCTGTTCCAGTACCCACTGAACCCACAGTTTTTTGTAGTAGTATGTTTATTTCGGACAAATAGTTCATGTGTATACATAAAATACAATACAATTTAACAAAAATAAAAATGTACAATACTTAAAAACAATTAAAGCAATTATGGGGTACAAGAAAAATAATAAATAAGTGCGTAATAAAATATATAAATAGGTCATGAAATAAAATTGAATAAATGATTAATATAATTATACAAAATAGGGTAAAAAATACAATACACTATTATGTGTACAATATGGATCTCCAGTATGTGCAGTATATCTAAAATGTATATCAGTATGAAAGTAATTGACAAATAAATGGAAATATATACTGGAAATGACGCAGTATGTCTGCATGATGGTACCTTTCTAAAAATGTATCTACACTATATAGTGTATAACATATGTTGTAATATACATATAGTTTATAAACCAGTTTCATAAAATGTGTACAGTCAGTATTATATATCATCCAGGACATGTCCAGGAATGTGACATGTTATATCTTTGTGGAGGAAATGTGATCAATCCTCCTGAATTTCTCCAACATCTGCACCAATTAAGCCATTGTGAGTCACCAGATTCACCCGCAGAGTAATTCAATTATACAAGTCAAGACGTTTAAAAAACTACTCATCAAATATACATGGTCACACTAGCCTGAATTCCATCTGCCACCTGTGTACCAATTGACTGAGATTGTTTCTCTAAGTGATGTGGTGGATCAGATTGTGGTTTATCCCCCCACACCCCCCCAGGGATGGGTGGGAGGCCACCTGAGTCCCTGAAGGAATTAGGGTGAGGAATGGCTGGTTTGGGATACAACACCCTGCCAAATGTGACCTTGGAGAGAAGCTCTTAAATCACAATTCCCCCTAGAACATCTCTTATCAAAACCTTTTCTTAATTCAATATTTGCAAATGAAAATAGATGTATAGCGCATTAAATTACTACTAACAGATATAACAAAAGAATATGCTTACATATAAAAAGTGAAAACCATCCATACTTCAAAACAGTTTAAATATACATGTATAATATATATATATATATATATATATATATATTATATATATATAATATATATATATATATATATATATATATATATATATATATATATATATATATATATATACATGATGTGATATTTTACTGTTTTCAGGCAACAATGTTATATTGGCTTTAAAACGTTATGTCAGAAATGCTTACTAGTTAATAGTTGTTAATAATAATAACTTAATATTAAGTCAAAGAGCTAATGACTAATTCACAAAATAATATATTAGTATTACTTAATGAATTCCTATGAAAACATATTTTGAATTTGTTTTCTTCTATATCAAATGATCAGTAATTTCAAAGTATGTGCAAGTTCCTTTTTTGCTTTGGCATGGAAGTGTTCGATGCTAGATAAGCATCAGATCTTATGTTCACATTTGTGCATCAATCATGCTCACTGCAAATCCTCTAGTCCTTGAATGAGGTGTGAGACTGAAAATTACTCAAATTGTGGATGCTGGCGATTGACTGAAGGTGAACACTGATGGTGTAGCCATGAGATGTAACATGTGCGTGCACACGAATGTCTATAGTCTGTACAGAGGATGCATTGACATAAACAACATCAGATCAAAGGAAGAGATTGACCATGTCTCTTCTACATGGTTTTTATAGTGGGAGTATGAGATGTGTATGTGTGTGTGTGTGTGTGTGTGTGTGTGTGTGTGTGTGTGTGTGTGTGTGTGTGTGTGTACATGTGTGTACATGTGTGTGTTTGTGTGTGTGTGTGTTTGTGTGTGTTTGTATGTGTGTGCGTGCATGTGTGTGTATGTGTGTACATGTGTATGTATTTGTGTGTGTGTTTGTATGTGTTTGTGTGTATGTGTATATGGGTACATGTGTACATGTGTGTTTGTGTGTGTGATGTGATACATCGATATGTGTGTATGTGTGTTGTTCGTTGCACACCTGTTACACATACCTGGTATACGGATGATGTCTATTTTTTATTATTATTACAAGCATTTATAAAGCGCCATATCTCCGGGACCAGCCCGTTCATAGGCGCGTACACACATTACAGTAAAACAGTCTATGTCACTGTGTATACATGCTAGAGTGTGAATACACGTAGTGTACAAACTGTACATCACCAACATGACCTGTACAAGTAATGAGGTTGACTGCACTTGACTTCCTGTGTTATTATTGATGAGCCAGAGAGCTGGAGATATGCCATGCAAATTGTGTAATTAATTGTATTTAATTGCCTCCAGGCATGCCAGATGTTGGGTTGATAAATAATGGTGCAAAGTGATTAAATCAGAGACCTGCTTCAAAGACCCAGCAGCACCCAGTAAACTCTGCAGGGCCATACAATGTCCCAGCGTTTCATTCCTTCGGTAATCAATCAAGGTAACTGTGTTGGTGAATATCGTGAGGGTCTTGAGAAATAGACACTATGTCTGAAACTCAAGTGAAGAGAGTTTAGTTTATGTCATCCCAGCAAACAATGACCCATGATGTTCTGTAAGTGAATTCACGATTTCAACTGGCTCAATTCACGTGTTTCCATACGTAAATTCACCAGATTCTGTGAACAAATTTGGTGTGTCGACACGTGTTTACCGTGAAATCACGAGTTTTTCACATGATGACACATACCAGTGAAACTGTACCAGTTCTGACCCAGTATGACTCGTGTCAAACTCGTTCAAAACAACTGCCAGAACACGTGTATTCACGTGAATACACATTAAAACACGTACTGGAGGTGCGGTACCAATTATGAACCAGTATGACACATGCCAACTAGTTCAGAAATGGTTCCTTGTTTGCTGGGATTGATTAGCACCGTGCCAGAATTAGTGTGTTCAGTATGATTGGCAGTTCAGTTTGCAAGGTTTGGAGAATCTTAGGCATAATTAAAAAAATTCCAAATCTACTAATGTAGAGGTGGACTAGTTAGGGCTCATACACAATTCCAGTCTTACATGTGTGAAACTGATGGACACATGCACACTGTTTTATAACTTAAAAAACAAATATTATTTTCACAGTTTCAAAGTTGCTTGACTATCACAGATACAAACAAATACTCTCTTGTTTTGTAATAACAATATATTCAATACTAATCTCCTGTTTCAATGGTTTTAGCAAATAAACATTGTTTCTAAACTGACTGCACAAATTACTTTTATTACTCACAGATAACATATAAAATGATCCTCACTTACAATTTGTGAAAGTTTTAAAGCTACATAAAAGAACATCACACATTTCTAGATGCATATCTAGAAATGTACAAGGCATAAAAGCTGCTTTCTTCAACACCAGAGAAGGCAACAAAACATAACCATTCTGAAATTGCTCAAATAACCATATCCACAAGGAACACCTGAAATGTAAACAAAATCATATCGCCACTGTCTAAGGTGTACGATTGATGGAGTGAGAATTAAATAGATTTGTACCATTGTGAAGTACAATTCAGATCTCTGAAAGTCATCGATAGGTCATGTTCAGTAGATCTAATGAAGGTCATCTAATGGTTAAAGGTCATGATATAATTTCTTTGGGATGGAACAGCTTTGCTGAAAATCTTACTGAGCATGTCATCAATGACAAGGCTTTGGCAGAAAATTGGCATGTCACTGTTGAGCAAAGACCACAATGAATCTCACAGGGGTGACCTTTATATATACATAGCATTTCTATGGATCCTTAGAAAAAATGTGCCATGATTTCCTTTGAACTTTCATGATACCTTCTGACGTTTTCGGCAGGCTCTGGGAATTATTTTCAGAATGTTTGAGGAAATTGTCATACTTTGTCCTTCTTGCAAATATTATTGATCGATTCCAGCCCAGTTGCCCATCATCAAAGAAAAATACCAAGTACCCTAAGTACTTGCAGTTTATCTCATCTGTTTCCTCCATAACTGTGTTATCTGCATGTACAGGTGTATTGCATCTTTTGGCAATTTTAAATTCCAAAAACCGTTACAGGTTTTTTAAATACAAAATAGTGTAATTTCAAAAAATAATAAAATTATTATTAATAGTATAGAAAGTATAATTTCAATAATAGTAGTAAATAAATAGTAATAAATGGGTCACATACAAGGCCAGTTTATCACAATCAGTATGTGAAATATTTTTATAATTTGCAGTAAAGTATTGCTTTTGTAAAACAATCTTAAACATGTTGCCTAACCCCAAATACAACCCATCTAACAAATAAATACTAGCCTAGAAGTAAAAGCCAGTGTTTTGTTAAGCATGCAATTAATGGATGTAGACTACACACAGTAAGGAAACTATGCTTGTCTTCTTAGCAATATTTAGCAAACTGACCATGCAAGCTACCAGCTCCAGAAGGCAAGAGGAAATGGAAACCATTACTTATCAAGGGCAAGATTACTGCAGAAAAGCTTGCACAATCTACATAAAACCTGCAATCCACATTTTCAATGGATCCTTTATGAAAATTGATGGTAACTGAACTGCATAAGTGTTCTATTTCCACTACGGCCAGCTCTCATCCACTGGGATACTGAGAAAGAGCCACGCCTTTGTCAGATTCTCATGTCACAGTGAGTGTAGATTCATCAGCAAGGAGACTGACAAAGGTCAAGGGCAATTTGCACATCTCCACAGCCAAGGAGATTGTCACCTCATCACCACTAACATAGGCTCTGATGAGGACCTTCTGGTAATGTCCATCTTCAAAACGCTGACCGTCTAAATGACCAGGTCTGTCTCAAGTCAGGGCAATGTCACGTGCTAATCAGAAGATCCCTGCCTTGTACAGATAACTGGTCATTACCATCAACTCCATTATAGACCAGTGAGTTTAACATCGGTGATTTGTAAACTATTAGAAAGACTAATTAAAGAGCACTTGGTTGATTTTCTTGTTAAAAATAACTTGATTAACCCATCTCAACATGGGTTTCTAAAAGCGAGGTCATGCTTAACAAATATCTTATGTTTTTTGGAAGATGTCACAAAGTGGGTAGATGAGGGATCACCAGTAGATATAATATACTTAGATTTTAAAAAAGCTTTTGACAAAGTGCCACATCAAAGATTACTACTTAAACTGAAGGCCCATGGCATAGGCAATGTTATGATTAACTGGATAGAAAAATGGCTTATTGATAGTAGTAGTTGATGGCGAGGTTTCAAACTGGAAATCGGTTTTGAGTGGAGTACCGCAGGGATCAGTATTGGGACCTATTTTGTTCTTAATATATATCAATGATTTGGATGATGATATAACAAGCAAGGTGTTGAAGTTTGCGGATGATACAAAAGTGTTCAGAAAAATAAAAAGTGATACAGATAGACAGCAATTACAAGATGATCTAAATAAGTTGACCGAATGGTCTGAGAAGTGGCAAATGCTGTTTAATTATGGGAAGTGTAAGTGCCTCCACACAGGACATGGGAATGAAGATGCACAATATACAATGGGTGATACTGTACTAAATACTACCGTAAAGGAAAAGGACTTAGGGTTAACCATTAGTGCTGATATGAAGGTATCGGAACAGTGTGCAATTGCAGCAGCGAAGGGAAACCAAATTCTTGGATTAATTAGGCGAAATATAGTGTACAAGGAAAAAGAACTAATAATACCACTGTACAAAACAATAGTTAGGCCTCATTTAGAATATTGCATACAGGCATGGAGGCCATATCGCAAGAAGGATATTGATATACTAGAAAGAGTACAAAGAAGAGCAACCAAAATGATACAAAAACTCAGGAATATTAGTTATGAAATGCGTCTAAAAGAATGTGGATTAACAACACTAGAAACCAGGAGACTGTGAGGAGATCAGATAGAAGTTTTTAAAATATTGAATGGGTAAGAAAATATTGACAGAAATATTTTTTTCTCAGTCAAGGAAGAGAGAAGGACTAGAGGACATGGAGTTACATTAGCAAAGAAGCATTGTAGATTAGATATTAGAAAATTTTCATTTTCACAAAGAACAGTAAATGAATGGAACAGATTATCGGCTGATTGTGTAAGTGCTAGTAGTGTTAATATGTTCAAAAATAAAATTGACATGTACCTAAGAAGGGCGGGGTATATTTAGATAGATAGGTTGGACTCTCGATAAGCCAAAGGGCTTCCTTGTCCACCTGCCATCTTGAGTTGATTCTCTAGGTGGCAATCTTGTTAAATCTTGTTAAATCTGGTTAAAACTCACTTACAAGGAACTTGCTGCTGCACATGAGCATATAATTGATGTCTTCCAGCCTGAAATGTGGACCTTTAGAAAGGAACCAGTGATTGTGGAAGAGGAAATAGAAGTCCTCAGAAAGAAGACAGGCCAACAGGAGCAGATCTGTGTGGTCCAAAAGGAAACAAGAGTCTTCCAACAGGAACATGAGGTTCTTTCATAGAAAACAGGAAGGGAAATACAGCAATACATGTTCTCCCAAGGAAACATGTTTCTCAAGGTAATCAGGGAGTTGACCAAAACAGACTTGACTTGCTTGCGAAAACACCTTGGCCACATACATGACCTATCTTAGACATGACCTACTCACAGGCTACAAACATAACATGTCCAAAGACATGACCTACCTAAAGACTTGACTTGTTCAGTCGCCAAAGACACAATTCTATTTATTTAATTTTAATATATTTATTTTAAATCAATAATATTTATTTATGTATTTATTTTATAACTGGCTAAATTGTGTTTACTTGTCACCACTGCCAGAACCAGTGTGAATGTGTGGAATATTTCTCTGGATTGCCAAGATGTAATTACTGTTTTTTATGATTTTGTACTGACCACAAGACAGTGTTCTCTTGTTGGAGAAATGTAATAAACTATTTTGTACACAGCCACATACAGCAGCCGTATCATATCTCCATCCCTCCATGTCTGGTGCGTCTGTAGCTCCAGACCAAACCAGACACACAGGAATTGGTCACAGCTACTGGCACATGCTGTGTGCAGATTAAAGGCAACAGATGTTACAGAGACAATTACAATAAATGTGCATGGAATACGATGGTTTCTTGACCAAACCCTACTGATGGCATCTCGTGGCTCACCAACAAATTCTCATGTGCCTAAGAAGCCCCCAAAATGTGTGTGTGTGTGTGTGTGTGTGTGTGTGTGTGTGTGTGTGTGTGTGTGTGTATGTGTTTGTATGTGTATGTCTCTTTGTCTGTGTGTGTCTGTGTGTATGTGTGTCTGTGTGTGTCTGTGTGTGTCTGTGTGTGTCTGTGTATGTGCTTGCCTGTGTGTGTGTCTGTGTGTCTGTGTGTGTCTGTGTATGTGTTTGCCTGTGTGTGTGTCTGTATGTATGTGTGTATCTATGAGTGTGTACCTAGGTGTGCGTGCGTGCGTGCGTACGTGCGTGCGTGCGTGCATGTGTGCGAGTGTGTGTGTGTGTGTGCATGTGTGTGTGTGTGTGTGTGTGTGTGTGTGTGTGTGTGTGTGTGTGTGTGTATGTGTCTCTCTCTCTTTCACTAGTATATTTATTTTAGAAAAACCTAGACAAATCTAGATAAATAAAATAATACTGATTTTTGGTGATCAGTCACACGTACCCTGCTTTTTATTTTGCAAGCAGTGTCACATCATAGATTCACTAGAATTATTTCTATGCATCAGTCTTGGTGTCAGGTGTGGTCTTGTACAGTTTACATGTGTGCAATTGTCACAACGTTGTTGCCTGTGTTGACTGATGGCTTAAATGATATCAGGCATTGCTTGGGGATGTTTTGGATCCAAGTAGTTCATTCTATATATGACCTAGAGGTAATTAAGAGCCCTCCACGCAGACAATTATCTCCATATAGCAGACAATGGCGTTGTTTCCAAAAGGCAGTACTGTTTATACATCTTTTTGCAGTCTAACATGGGTAATTAATGCAAACTATATTAATTAGTAAGTATGTAGTAAGTCTAAGGATCAGTTACGGGTACACTTTGATATTTTCATGCAATACTCATCCCAAATAATTGATTATACCACATGACTGAATACAGCCACCAGAAAGGGGGCTTCGGTCTCATTACATGTGAGTGAATACAGCCAGAAAGGGAGTTCCAGTCTCATCGTGCATGACTGAACTCAATCTGATAGGGGGCTTCAGTCTCATCACCCAACTGAACACAGCCAGATAGGGGCTTTAGTTTCATTATCCAACTTAAAACAGTCAGACAGGGGGCTTCAGTCTCACCACACATGACTGAACTCAGCCAGACAGGGGGCTTCAGTCTCACCACAAAAGACTGAACTCAGTCAGACAGGGGGCTTCAATCTCACCACACATGACTGAATTCAGCCAGACAGGGGGCTTCAGTCTCACCACACCTGACTGAACTCAGCCAGACAGGGGGCTTCAGTCTCACCACACATAACTGAACTCAGCCAGACAGGGGGCTTTAGTCTCACCACACAGGACTGAACTCAGCCAGACAGGGACTTCAGTCTCACCACACATGACTGAACTCAGCCAGACAGGGGCTTCAGTTTCACCACACATGACTGAACTCAGTCAGACAGGGGGCTTCAGTCTCACCTCACATGACTGAACTCAGCCAGATGGGGGCTTCAGTCTCACCACACAGGACTGAACTCAGCCAGACAAGGGGCTTCAGTCTCACCACATATGACTGAACTCAACCAGATAGGGGGCTTCAGTCTCACCACACATGACTGAACTCAGCCAGACGGGGGCTTCAGTCTCACCACACATGATTGAACTCATTCAGACAGGGGGCTTCAGTCTCAACACACATGACTGAACTCATTCAGACAGGGGACTTCAGTCTCACCACACATGATTGAGTTCAGCCAGACAGGGGGCTTCAGTCTCACCACACATGACTGAACTCAGGCAGGCAGGGGGTTCAGTCTCACCACACATGACTGAACTCATTTAGACAGGGGGCTGGGCTTCAGTCTCACCACACATGATTGAGCTCAGCCAGACAGGGGGCTTCAGTCTCACCACACATGACTGAACTCAGGCAGGCAGGGGGTTCAGTCTCACCACACATGACTGAACTCAGGCAGGCAGGGGGTTCAGTCTCACCACACATGACTGAACTCATTCAGACAGGGGGCTTCAGTCTCACCACACATGATTGAGCTCGGCCAGACAGGGGGCTTCAGTCTCACCACACATGACTGAACTCATTCAGACAGGGGGGGTTCAGTCTCACCACACACGACTGAACTCAGCCAAACAGGGGGCTTCAGCCTGTCACTGTAGTCAGTTTAATTTCTCATCATAGTTGACTGAACACATCTAATAAGATACAATGTGGCACTGTAATCATGTGAAATAATGTGCATCAATGCACACCAACCACACATTGGCAGGAATCAATATGGAAGCATGCTCGTAGTTATAATCACAGACCCCACTACACATTTGTGTTACGAAAGATATACATTTTATATTCCAATGTATGCACAATGGTAATAACAATTGTGTAACTTACGTAATTAAACTTGTTAATTTGCATAATTTCACCATTTTACCATAACATTACCTGTTATGTTTCACACTTCACATGAAAGCTGTTTGCTTTTTATATTAGCCAATTTCATTAGAATCTGCTGTATGCAGTAAAATGCAAATGAATCCAAAGGTTATTTACAAAATATAATTACTTACTCACTGTATCACAAAAACAGGCCCACAAAACATGAAGTATACACTGGTTCATTGAAGCGTGGCAGACACATGTCACACCATTGAGCTTCATCTTTGATGACATTGGCACAAAATAAGTCATTATTATTATTATTAAAGAGGAGAAATTAGGATTGCAGTGCAATGCAACCAGTGCAAGATTGGAACACTGGAGAACCATTGTGATCAGAGGAACTATCAACATAAGCTGATATGCTTCATAAATATGATTTGGCATTGAAGATTGTTCTACTTACATCAGCATTAGCTGTACCGTGTCTTGGGGTTCTACCTTATCCATACATATGACAGAATTTGATCATAGCGATGAAACCAACTGAGGTGGGAGACAAGAGGGGCTGGGAGTTGATGGTGGGTTAGTGGGATGAAGTCTAACAAATTAGATGTGGGAGGTTCTCCCTAAAAACATTTGAAAGGGAAAGGTTGGAACTTGTGTTATGCTCCCAGTAGCCCAAGCTGTAGATGAACGCGACTGCTGTTGGCCTTATGTAAGACATTATGCTGATCAAGTAATTGATCCGGAGATAGGTAAAATACCATACAATTTGTAATCGAACTACAGTCACTCTGATGCACAGACTATACGACTGATTACTCCATGACCATGGTGGGAGTCAGTGACCAGCCAATCAACTGTTGCAGTGATCTTATTACTTGGAGTAAATACCGTAGACAGACGCACAGCACAGGTGAATTATGGAACCATCTCACCACAGCACAGCAACCTTTGCTGGGCAAATTCGCCCGTTTATACGAGAGAAAACACAGCAGAAACCTAGACGTACAGAACCTACCTCGGAGGCAGCAACATGCATCGGAAACACGTGTCTGACAGCGGATGAAGGATGTCGTTATTGCCCGAAGTGAGAGCCGTCAGCGCCGTGGCGCATTCCGTCCAGCTGCCGCGTAGGCGTTCATCGCGCAGTAAATAAACTGTCAGGGCTGGTCGGCCGTCGATGGCGTTGTCGTTTATTCACGGCCACCTGCCAACCGGCAACACGGGCAGATTCAGTTACCTGCCCAACATCCCTACCAAACCCCGCGCGCGGTACGCTGGAAGATACTGGGTCTGATAGCAGCTTCCCTGGCTGACTGCTAGGATCAACTGTACGTGGTCTGGCAGTGTACGGATGACGGCCCACCTGAGTTTGGGTAATCAATAACACGGCGGCGTCATCACACATGCAGACGTCGCAGGCAGCGACGGCACCGGCAGAGGCTAATGTGTATCTGTCATGAGCAATATATATATACTCATTGTCAGGCTGTATAGTACAGGGAAACGTTGTTGGTTAGTTAATGACGTAATGCAATGTGTGTGTGTGTGTGTGTGTGTGTGTGTGTGTGTGTGTGTGTGTGTGTGTACGCGCGCGCGTTTGCGTGCGTGCGTTATGCATTTGTGCATTCAAATTATATGCATGCACACACAAACGGTTGCATGCATACACGCAGATATACGCAGATATACGCAGATACACACACACACACACACACACACACACACACACACACACACACACGCACGCACGCACGCACTCACGAACGCACGCACACACGCGCGCGCACACACACACACACACACACACACACACACACACACACACACAATATTAATGTTTAAAAATAAATTGTTTCAGAGTAGACTGCAGGTCCTAATACGAGCAGAGTCATAATTAATACCTCACAACTTCTAATATTATCATCAGCCTGGCTCACCCCAGGATTGGATCACAGGCAATAAAGAATATATGTGAATATTTCCAATGCAGCCAAATATCTGCCCCTGAATTAACAACTGAGGCATATCACAAGATCGCTCGCATGCGCGCATGTTTTTCTGTGTATGTGCAGTATGTGACACTTGCACGCAGCTTTATGACAGGTGACACAAGCAAGTTGCGTTCAGTAGGCGTCGTACATTACACATTACAACGGCACAGTGGATCCAACTGTCATTAAATTTGGCAGGTCAGCATGCTATTGATGGTGACTCTAAATAGCATCGCATCATTACATCGACTATCACAATGCTTCTATAGTGTCAAGACTGTTGCATTCCTATTTAAACATTCACAGCCAAAATATTAAATGAATGAGTCAGCATAAATATGAACATCAGCCATCTTTTATTATGATGTCATATTCGTTCTAATCATTGCACTGCAGCGTCCCAGTTGTGTATCTTGTCTGTACTTGCGTTGTTGTTGTGTATGTTCAGCTCTGTTCCCGAAGCATAGGCCTATTGTTTACATGGCTGGATCAGTGAGCCACGAACACGAACCAAATGAAGCGTGACCCATTGCGCGCGCAACCTTCACGAGGAGACAGGAGCCGGCACAGAGCGCAGCAATAATGCCCACTGCGCACACCAGTGAAGCATGCACGATTCTCACAATGCGCGCATAAGTCATTATTACGACTGCCTCGTTCAAATAAATTACTTTTGCCTGTTTCGCTCTGCATGTGCCAGTCGTTATTTTGTGACCTGATTGGAGTGTTTAAATGGGTTTACCGTGTGTTATTATGAGTGCTCCACCGAATCGATATTTTAATGGCCTATTGCAATAAATATTGGTTTGCCGGTGAGTTATGATGTCGTGTGCATGTGCAAGTGCGCTTTGTCGGGTCAATTTACGCGGCAAAGACTGCCACGGCACCGGCGGGGTTAGACCACAATTTTCTCGAAAAACACCATGATGCTTTAATTTGTGAAATGGGGCCAGTCGCGACAAGGTTTTCTAGTCAACAACTGTTGCTGGTGCCAAGCCACACATTCATCTTATCGCACACAACCGTTGCAGTTTCCATTAGGAATAGATAACGATATATGTCAGACTCGCAGTCCCACTCTGGGGCCCGACCACAATTATTTTTCAGTGAGTCTGGTTGTATCTTCATGTGACATATAATTGACCACATATTTATTTGAAATCACAACTTGCATGAAATGTGCTTGGAAGATGTCCTCAAACTTTGTCTCTGGTATCTGTCTTATAGAAGTGTGCCCCTTAGTTATAACAACTCACTTACAACTCTCCTATATAAACCAATATCATGTGATAATCATGACAATTAAATTGTTCATATTATTTAGCGAAACCATGGAAAAGCTATAAATATTAAAATATGTACAAAGCATGTAGCTATGGATATAGCCCGGGATGCCAATGTTAATCATGTATCATGTTAGTTGAGCCTACCTTCACTAGCTGTTCACTGTGACAGATAATTTGGTCATCTTCTTCTATACATCATCATCAAATTCGGTCATCCAGCCAGCAATCAATCTAAATTACCGTCAGTATAATCAACAAATTTAATCTATACCACATTCTTACTGTGTAATTTGCTTACATCTTCCATAGAAACTAGTACTGTTCTATGCAGTCGTCCTGTTGCCCGAGTACTTCATTGAGCCGCGGAGTAATAATCCGATGACGTTATCGGATACTATATCACATACATGACCGGGGCTAAGCCTGACAATAAATCTGGATCTAAGCGCTTCCTGTTCCAGTGAGCAGGACCTAAGCTAGATGGCTGAAGTAAATGATATTATTCCAGCTACAATATTTCTTTGAACAGCTACAATATGCCATATCACAGACGATAATAAAAGTGTCATATCTTTGCTTTGCGTCCATTTGTGCTTAGACACAATTTAACCCAAATATCTGCAATGTAGAACCCACAAACGTACACATTTAATTGTAACGTCAGATTGCCATCCTGGCACTGCTTAATTTTCAACAATGTTTAAATCATTAGATCATATTCCGTTTGTAAAACTGTCAGGCAATTTGCATTTACTACACATACTGCAGCATTTATCAATCGGCAGAACATTATAAGCTATAAAGCTCCGATTTTTGTATGCTCATATAGCTTATGTACGTGGCCTTTGTAGTTCCATTAATTTTGTGCAGAACGCTCCCCAACTCACCCACGTCCATGCCAACTTACAAACGTGACAATTATTCAGCGAGACACATCCTGGCCACCCCCGCGATAGCAGATACTGCACAGTGTCACGTCTGTCTGAGATATCAGTGAGAATGAGGAGGAAGAACAAAGCCACAAATCGGTAATTACATTGTCTGCTTCACAAAGCGATATGATCAAATCAGTCGATCAGTGCGCAATCATTGTAATGAATTTATCGTTGGAGCGTGCCATCGGGGCTGACTCGAGTCACGGTTATCAGACAACGTCGCACACAGTCACAGAAGCCTCACACGACACGGAGCAGTGTTTCCTCTGTTGTATGACGAGCAAGTTGGGCCACCTGTCTGTTTTTCTAACCCAACTCACTGAAAGTATGCCAGAATTGTCATCTCGTAACAATGTCTTGCTATAGAAATGCTGACAAAGCTTCAGGAATGGGCAATGAAGATACAAATGAAGTTCCTTCCAGATAAATGCCATGTTCTGCACTTCGGATATTCGAACCCACAAAACAGGTACCACCTGAACAATGCCAGTGGAAACATTCACTGTTAGATACAGTAACTTCAGAAAAAGACCTTGGAGTAACCATTGACCAACGACACAAGTTCTCTGCCCACATTGAGAACGCTGTTAAAAAGGCCAACTGTGTTCTTGGATGTCTAGCAACATCATTCCCACAACTCAACAAGGACACATTTCTGCTGTTCTACAAAACCAATGGTTAGACCACACCTGGAATATGCCTCATGTGTCTGCTGCCCTCATCTGAAAAAAGACAGATACCTCACTGAGCAAGCCTGAAAATGGGATTACCATACAACAGCAGACAGAAAGAATTACAGCTTCCTATCATGAACTACAGAAGACAGAGAACAAACGTAATTCAGACTTTCAAAATTGTCGAAGGAATAGACTCGGTCAGCCTGGACTGCAGATGTTTACAGTGTCCATCAAAGCTGATGTTCCATAAAGCCAGTGGTATCACAAGAGGGCACAGTGAAAAACTTCAAACTCACAGTGCAAACACCACTTCTTCTCGACCCGGGTAGTTAAAATGTGGAACTCTCTGTCAGACGACACAGTTCGGGCTGGGACAATAAAGGAAGTTAAGTCCCTGACGAGATTGGTCATCGAGACTGATATAATTATATTTTTTTTTTCAAATTAATCAGCCATGACTATGCAAACCGGATAAAAGCATATGGAAAAATACATTAATAGAGAAACTGCAACGTAAGAAAATAAACCTTGAGACGGTCTCATTGCGCAATCTTGGACAACTATTGACCGGTCTTGAGGTAAGATCTTGATCTTGAGGTAAGATAAACATGTCTACATGTTGCTAACTTGTAGTTATACATTTCTCTCCCCTCTATATACCAGGGAATAGGCCAAAACACCCTTCAGAATGCACCATTTTGAAGATAGTTTTAAAATACTTCTAGATGGCCATGCCCCGGCACGGGCGTCGATCGGTGGGGGACGGGGGGGGGGACGCGTCCCCCCCCCCATTTTTCAGGGTGGGGGACAGCATAGGAATTACCCCCCCCCCACTTTTTAGATCAAAAAAATTGCGAGGCATATAGCCTGACTCAACACTACTCTATCTTAAAAGCCGCTGCATTGGACTAGCTAGGCAATAAACTCGTGATATATAGTTCAATAAAGCTATTTATCGCAAATTAACACGAGGCAACCTATTTTTGAGGCATGTTTTGCGCCATAATCCGTGGTAGTTATTTTAAGCAAACGTAATATTTTTTAATGTATTGAACGAAATTTTAGACAACTCTTCACAGTGGTCATCACAGGAGAGTTATCGAACAGCCCGTGGCATTTATACCAAAAATCCTTTGTTATTTCGCTGCACACTGATGATTTTAAATTTGTCGCGCATACACAGAAAGGCCAATTGGAAAGTTTATAACTACCGGGAAAATGTAAGCCGCTGCCGGGCTCTATCAACCTTATGTTGATATTATTAATAGGCTCTAGCCATCACGCACATTTTAAATGATGACATTTGTGTTGCACTTTCACGCCTCGCTTGCTTGATGCTTATCGCCTATGACAGAAGTGGCGGATTCCTGCACTTTTATTAACCTATTCCCACTTGAGTGATGACAAATGTCTTTGCCAAAATGTTGGATTGGGAAGTTCTACACAGGCACAGCATGGGCGTCGATCAGTATGGGAAGGGGGGGACGCTGACCACCCCACGGCCTCAGGGAGTCAGCATAGGAAATGTCCTCATACGTTTTCAGTTCATAAAACAAATTTATAGGCATATATAGCGAGACTGATCACTCCCCTCTCTTAATTTAAACCCTACATCTATCTAGTAGTAAAATTAATAATAAAATAAATTGCTTGGTTGGCAGCAGCCCGCAACTTGATCTAAGTTCAGTAAATATTCATCTTGCCGGGCTCTGTCATTTTGCACCCTTGTATTGATATATAGCCATCAAGCACATACTCGATTATTATTTTTGGTTTGCCCTGTCACCCCTTGGATTGCAGCCTGGTCGCCCTGCTGGATATTTATATCGCCTACGGCGGAACCAGAGGATTTATGCACTTTGTGTAATTTGATCTCATTTTAGTGATGACAAATTTCTTTGCCAAACGGTGGGATTGGGCAGTTCTACGCAGGCACCCCTGTAAGATCTGCATCTTGTCACTCTATGAATAAGGCAAGCAGTGTTGGGTCCAAAGTCTACCCCTAAATATTCAGTGATTGGGGTAGGCCATGACCCCTCTTCAAATATATGTTGCAAACATAACTATTATAAATAGCATAACATAAAGGCTTTTTAGTTTAGAATTAACACTAGACCAACAATGAATTATGTTTTATATTTAAAAAAATACTTATATTATGCATGTCATATATTATGTATATAATATATATGACATATTATAATATATATATTATGCATGTCATATATATTATATATATGTAATATATATGACATATTATAATATATATTATATGATATATATATATATATATATATATATATATATATATATATATATAAATATATATATATATATATATATATAATATATAATTTATTATATATGACATATTATAATATATATATATATATATATATATATATATATAATTAATATAATTATGCATACATATATGTGTATATAAATTGGTCCTCCGTCCCCCCACTTTTAAAACCGGATCGACGCCCCTGGCCCCCGGATCCAAAAAGTGTCGCATCACACCTTCTGTGTTCACCCATCATTTTGCTCGGGGGAAACCCTGCAGAGGTGAAAATCGTCCAGCATTTCCAGGATTCTTCTATGAGAAATCAAACCTTTCAGGCATTCACTAAAGTTGCAAAAATTGACAATGAAAACAGTGGAATGGTATAAAAGGTAAAATAATGGTAATTTCTTATATACTATAGCGCAGTATCCAATCCTCAAGATTGCCTAAGCGCATTTTAACATGAAACTACAAATCCTGTACATTTCTATAAACATTTATGTAACTATAACAATTCTATAGAATAGATAGAATTGTGTACACTAATTTTTATTACAACCTATTATGGCTATAACATTATACTGAATTATACTTTATAATAATGGCCATACAGTTTTAAATATAATTCTACAGAAATTTGGTAGAATTCTACAGTACCAATATTCCATAGAAAACCACCCAAAAACATCCCATGGTATACATTCCATAAAATACATTCTTTAAAATAAGCAACATAGTATTAGAATGTCACTACTACAGTGCATCACCAACGAACAATTCTCACGGGAATGCTGCAATTGCCATATTACTTACAGCTACAGCCAAATTCGTTTTGCATGTACCTGACATTTCCGCGGATTCTGCTGTCAAATTATCTCGGCTCTAAGAATGACCATGGCAACTCCCGTGAAGCCTGGCGATTTGACAGGATGGCCAGGCAGGAAAATGACCAGCATTAACATTGATGGGCATTAGTCTCGAGGAGACCGTTGGTGACACTGGACTGACACAAATGGAGACAGATGGGTGACCAGGAGCGAGATGGAAGGACAGGGTCACGTGGATATTGATTCTCTAATTAGGCACTCCGCAAAAACAAACATTCTCCCTTGACAGTGTTTTCGATCTTGTCTGCCTGTTGTGTAGCTTGTCAATCTCAAAGCAAAACTGAATGAAAATTATATTGTTGAGTCAATAAAATTCGTTAAATTACTGATGGTAATAAGTGGTTGTGTTGTTTTTGCTTACTGTGCCACGGGTAATTAAACATGTGCTTAAATAGCATTAAGACGTCTGCCTGTTTAGCCACCTTCAAGGCACGCCTAAAGACACATTTCTTCTGACTGTTCTCGTGGCTTAGTTTAACGTTTCTGTTTATCGATATTTTATTTAACCTATCTATATATTTATTATACATGTATACATTTATTCAGCTTAAATAATTCGTGTTATTATATTTATATTTTTATAATTGTTTATATATATATATATATATATATATATATATATATATATATATATATATATATATATATATATATATATATATATATATATATACATGTCACTAGTATATTTATGTGTTTTTCTTCTGGCTTGTATTTTAGGATTTTAATGTATGTCAAGTGCCACGAACAATTTGAAATTGGACATGGCGCTATATTAAATAAAATATATTATTATTATTAAATGTATATTTTCCTGAAAATGTGGAAGTTCTAATACAATATAAAATACAGCAGACTTACTTTCATGCATCGTTATTCACCAGAGGCACAGCTGGTAGAGGCACATTGCTGGCTGGCAACGATGACGTCATGCTTAGAGATGGTGACACTACACAGCTCCATTATTACTCAGTGGAAAATATTACAATATAAAGCAGAGTAAACACAATGAACTGTTTCATTAGTTTTCTGAAATGTTAGTTCCTTAAGGAGAGTTTAAACATAGTGTGCATAATAAGCAATGAATAAGACACACATTGTTAAATAGTGTTAATTGTTGTCTCGTTTTTCTAGAAATAATCCTCTCACTTCACATTGTGATGTTTTTTTTGCACAATGCAAATGGAACAACATAGTTTTTCTAGAACATTTATCACATATAAAAATATTACTATTCACAACAATAAATAAAATGTGGATACCGCATTGAGACCCTTCACAGTCCATAAATACTTGTATAGACTGACAGGGCAGGTGTCCCCAGCTCCCATGAGCTAAACAGGCCACTGGTTAAACAGGCCAGTAGTGAAGCATTAAATTGCCTTCATTTCATTCCTTGTTTTGCCACGGGCAGATATATTCTCTGATGCCTCGGCGCTGGTTTTTATAATGCCACACAGAACTGCTAAATCTATTGGATGGTTATATTGATCGCGAGGCCAGCCTTTGAGTATTCAGCACACTTTAATGCACTTTCTGCAAATGTGTGCCGGCCTTTCTTCATAGTCCTCGAAGTGGTCAATAGAAAAACGCATTTCTGCTTCGTGTGAATTAATGCCGTAATGATGTAAGACGCTGCCACTGAAAGGCTGAGCTCGTGTGCAATTGAAAGGACACTGGTCTATGATCATTACCATAGTCTGTCTCACTACCGAACCAAATATCCTGAACTGTAATATCGGCCACAAATGTTTACAATTGACTTCGTTTTAAATTGTCACAACCTTGCTGATTGCAGTAAACATAAAATGCATATATAATTACATTACATAGCTCATCAATGCTAGACAATTTATATAAATACAAAAGGATATATCTTTGAATTTAACATGCTTAACGGACCATTATTTTTAATGTATCGGAACAGCCTGGAAATATGCATCACATGACACCAATGTGTATTAATACATCTTCCACTCAATAGGTGACACCATTGTAGCAATCTATTTTTTCAAATGCACAATGATGATCAACCTACTACCCAGTCTATTGCCCTAACAAATACAAAGACTGTTAGACTGACTTGTCCTCTACCACAGCTCTGTACTTCACACAACTGAAATACAGAGGTCAGACAGATTACTTGGCTGACCTGACCTCTACCACAGCACCAGGTCATGCAGATGAACTACAGATCAAGGTCAGATATGACCTGACCTCTACAACAGCTCTGTGTTTCATACAAGCAAAATACAGAGGTCAGTTGGACTACTTGGCTGTCCCTGTGCCGTGATGACGATACGGACATAAACTAGCTCTATAAATGACACAGGAAATAAGTACAATGTCTACGTGATAATTATTGTTTTGAGAAGTTGCAATGGAAATATGGACGGATGTAAATTAGTTTGAATTTATCCGTCTGGTGGCGCCACTGTTCATTTTGCTACCGCCATTGTGTGAATTTGCGCTGACCATCCACCCACGAGCGCCAAGCCCAATAGACCTTCAAAATCTTTACCCCTGCTCTGGCACATCTCTTTGCGTAATATTAGCCAATAAAATCGCCCACGAGAGCATGGTCGGCTTCCGGTCATGTGATATAATGAGTAATTTCCGCCACACGTTGCTCGTGTTACATGCAACGCCAATGTTTAGGATGCAAATGTGTCATTAGGTTGGGGTTCGGACCAGTCGTCTTTAAATTGTGGCGGATATATTCACTGTTCCTACGGCTGATGCAGTAGCCACTGTCGAAGTCAGTTGTTATAATTTTATACTTCCATTTCCATTGTTTGCAGAGACGAGCAGCCAGGGGTGCTATAGCGCAGCTATCGCAACGAGCCCCGACTTGTGAGGATGTTACCAAATGAATAACATTAAAGTTGCATTCTGACTTCCGCCATGTTTAAAATACAATTTTCCAGTAAACCAGCATTCTCCATACACTATATATTGTTTTCCTCAACTACCTATCAACTTATTTTCACATGATATGCCATTTTAAGATAAAAAGGAGCAAAAGACGAAAAATTGTCCTAGCGAGCCTCGCTAGTTAGAATTCGCTGATTGGTTTAGACCTCGAAGAACGGAATTCCAGTGAAAAGCGCTGTCAGGAGGGGGCCACAATTGGCAGACCGCACGGAAACGGCATACCACATTCACAAAGATGCCACCGCTCGATACGCTCCATATTTACGGCATGTCCAGTTGCCCACATACAAACTATCGCTGGCTACGCGCCTGTACGGTCAATGACTAATTGAGGATGATTTAAACAACTAGGGTCTAGTTGCCTAGTGGCGCCTCTAGCGACTAACGTGGATTTGTGGAACCCCATTGTGGGCAATTGCCATTGTGGCTAGCTTCGGTTACCCAGACTCCGTGAGGTGGCAGCACTTTTAAGCCCCCTCAACTGTCTTCTCGGCGTAGTTCCGCAGCCGAACGACAGTCGGTTAAGCGAGACTACATTGTGGCCCGCCTTTTAGTTTGCCCCATCATTTACTGACGTTGACCGGAGAGTTACGATGGTAAAAATAGATCAACTTTGGGGGAACTCTAGAGCCGTTGTTTGTTGCAAACTTATATTTGATCAAATAACGTATAAAACCACAAAGTGAGAAAGTATACTAATAACCAAATATCGGTCATGGTGTACTTTGACCTTTCTAAAATGCGTTAAAAATGGGAAATTATGTCAGAATGCAACCTTAATAGGGACTGGCCAAAAAAATTAGAATAGATTTACCAAGTTTACAACCTACATGCATAGTTTCATGCTACGTGCATGTCGATTGTATGTATGATAGGTAACAAGATACTGTTTACAGAATTTAAATATCTTCATGTAGTCAAAAACTATGACCCATTTAACTTTCAAAAAATATACACTTGTGACCACTGCACAGCCTGCTGTCTAGTCTCGCTTAACCGACTCTTGTTCGGCTGCGGAACTACGCCGAGAAGACAGTCTGGTACATTAATGGCTTTTGTTTGGGTAGCAGCCGTGATCTATAAAATGCTGCCACCTCACGGACACTGCCGTAATATCTATTTTTATAAACAACTGCAAATTTGCATTTCTATTTATTTTGTGTTAATAAAAGTTTAATTTTTAATAGTTTTTATAATACAGCATTATTTGAGCAAAAGGTTTCCTTATTTAATTTGTATGCTATCCGTGTCGAGCTAGACAATGCTGCCACCTCACGGATACTGGTTAATCCTGCCGTAATTCTTATTTTATAAACAACGGTAAATTTGAATTTTTACTTACTTTTGTGTTAATATAAGTTCAATGGTGAATACTTTTCATATGATATTATTATCTTGTAAAAGTATATCGTTATTTTAATTTTTATTTCATAGTTGGCCTGAGAGCCAATCAGCGTCTCTACCCTAATCTGGGGTAAGGCTGCCCGGATGTAGAAACTTAAGCCCATATACTGTCCCAGGCGGAGTTGAGGGGGCTTAAAAGTGCTGCCACCTCACGGAGTCTGGGTAACCAAGGCTACCTGCTGTCTAGCATATGTTCATATTCACTCATCAAAATTAACCAAATCACCTAAAATTTTACAAATCACACGTTGGCATTCTCTGTCATCTTGGGTCTTATAAAATGTGATTTCACCATCATACGATTAATACCAGGCTCTTAAAAGGCGTTTCCCTGGGCCTCCCCTCGTGAGTAGAAAAGCCTAGTGGACACAAATTTCAACCGACCTACCCACGTGTCCCTAGAGGATTTGCCGGTCCCTAACATTAATGCATTTCACAGAGTTAATGTTATAAGAATATGTTGTTTACTTAGTATAATAAATTAGAATGTCCTTCACATGGTGGAAAAGTGGGTTCCAATCTTCCATTGACGTTGTGCCATCACAAGTTATATGTAATTGATTGTTTGAAATTGTAACTCGACAACAAACATACAATACAACAAACATACAACACATGTATCTGTTTCACTAATTTATTTTTATTTATACATATTCAATATCTATATGCCTAATTATGAGATATGCACACACCGCTGTGTCTATTATATAACATCAACCACCAGGGACCACCTTAATTCAGTCCGTCTCCGTGCATCTGGTCAGATTTATTTAAATGAGGCTCAGGGTAGTTAGTTCTCAACCTTGGCAGTCTGTCACCTTTGCTTATGGGACCATTTATTACGCAACACAAGTCTCTGTTTAGTACAAGTGCAAATCTAGAATGGGGTCATCTTTATCACTGGTGTTCCATGTGATCGATTTAAACCACGAGCTTCAAACACATCCTCCAAAGACTGACACTATTAGCCTTACATCAAAATTATTATTATAAAGTGTATGTTTAAATACCCATATCAAGCAACCGAGAAATATTTCCAGCACAATGTATATCTGTAGGCAGAAAAGCGAAGTAGTCAGTAAATTCAATAACACAATAAATTTGCATCTATCCTGGTAAACGCATAAGAATGAGACGCACTGGATTGTTAATCACAGGCCAGTAGTACTGAGCTGTTTATTCACAAGCCAGTAGTACTGAGCTGTTTATTCACAAGCCAGTAGTACTGAACTGTTTATTCACAAGCCAGTAGTACTGAGCTGTTTATTCACAAGCCAGTAGTACTGAACTGTTTATTCACAAGCCAGTAGTACTGAGCTGTTTATTCACAAGCCAGTAGTACTGAACTGTTTACTCACAAGCCAGTAGTACTGAACTGTTTACTCACAAGCCAGTAGTACTGAACTGTTTATTCACAAGCCAGTAGTACTGAACTGTTTATTCACAAGCCAGTAGTACTGAGCTGTTTATTCACAAGCCAGTAGTACTGAACTGTTTACTCACAAGCCAGTAGTACTGAACTGTTTATTCACAAGCCAGTAGTACTGAACTGTTTATTCACAAGCCAGTAGTACTGAACTGTTTATTCACAAGCCAGTAGTACTGAGCTGTTTACTCACAAGCCAGTAGTACTGAGCTGTTTATTCACAAGCCAGTAGTACTGAGCTGTTTATTCACAAGCCAGTAGTACAGAACTGTTTATTCACAAGCCAGTAGTACCGAACTGTTTATTCACAAGCCAGTGGTACTGAGCTATTTATTAATAAGCCAGTAGTACCAAACTGCTTATTCACACTAGGAATAAGTACTTACCTGCTTATTTACATAAGCAGGCAGTACTAAACTGCTTATTCACACAAGCAAGTAGTACTGGACTACTCACTCACACAAGTAATAAGTACTGGACTGCCTGTGTGAACAAGAAACACCAAACTGCTTATCCACATGAGTAGAGATGAACTCCTTCAAACCAGTTAGAAACATGAAGAAAAAGAAGAGAAGGAAGATAACTGAAATCACTGTCGTATCACAGACTTGAGACACCTCACAGGGACAGATAGGAAGAAGATACATAAGTCTGGAATGCTTAGAGTTATCGCAAATAGCTTCTATCCAATAAGGACGACATGGCACATGAATAGGATTGGTTGAATCGGGGGCTGGATCTAAACATCACCTTGTTTGATTTTTCACAATGAAGAACAATTAATTTAAACTAGACAATACATATTATTATCTGAATAATACTAAAGTCATGTAATGGTCTTAAAACAGTTCAGACGAAAATGTATCTAGTCCGTTTGCAATGCTCGACACTTTCTATTAACAGACTATGTAACCTGTGTGTATGTTGCTGTGACGTGAATCTGATGGTCTTACAACTTAATTACTACATTAACGTGGTCATAGAACCCACGGGGGATAAACAGTCCCCAATGTTGAGAGCCAGATTTGTTATGCCAAACCTACCATGTTTAGTCAGGGTGTTGAACCAAACACCATGGCAGTAAGAGCAAATGTGCTAACCACTACACTACCCTAGAGAGTGTGCATCTTTAATTTACAGGACTTGGCGTAACGACATAGATGGATTTGAGGGTAAATTAAAATCAAGCATTCAAAATAATAAAAATTCAGGGATGACTCATTTCATTGGTGTTATCATGCACATTCCCACATACAGTAGTAAGTCAGAACTACGGAACTCTTCACATTCACACTGGCTGTGTATCTGGAAAGTAAACATGGGTTATGGATAATAAGTGAAGTGACCTTGAAGCAGTGCCAGCTGTGGTGAGGGTGCTACATCATATCTCTCTCTTACTTTCACTTTCGCTCTCTCGCTCAACACAAAGGGATCATTTCCTATTCTGTCACATGTGTGTTGTAGCTGAGATGGTGCTCACCGGCATAACGCTCATTCATGACTCACGGGAGAGTCCTAGATGACTTACTAGCAAGGTGGTCACACATGGCTAACTCACATGATAATCAAATCTGACAATGTGGTCACACATGACCGACTCACATGGTAATCACACCTGACCACAAGATAACAACATATGACCGACTCACATGATAATCACGCCTGACCAACAAGATTGTCACATGTGACCGACTCACATGATAATCACGCCTGACCAACAAGATGGTCACACGTGACTGACTCACATGATAATCACGCCTGACCAACAAGATGGTCACACGTGACCGACACACATGATAATCACACCTGACCAACAAGATGGTCACACGTGACCGACTCACATGATAATCACACCTGACCAACAAGATGGTCACACGTGACCGACTCACATAACAATCACCTGACCAACCTGATGGTTACATGTCACCGACTCACATGAAAATCACACCTGACCAACAAGATGGTCACGCATGACCGACTCATATGACAATCACACCTGACCAACAAGACAGTCACGCATGACCAACTCACATGACATTCACACACAACCAACTGACTTAGTCATACACGATCGACTGACTGCAAGATAAAATATGTGCAATACATTAACGGACACGAATGCAGGTAAACATATTCAAACAACATAAAAATCACTTGCATAATTGTGGCATGATCACGCCAGATCATCGTGATGGCTTTACTACTACAACAAGTATGTGCAAGTATCATACATTATACATATCCTAATGTCCATTGCTTCGCTAACCTGGAAAACGTATAGCAACTAGGTTCCCATTTTGTGTTCGTCTTGTTAGGAGAAACGTGTACGTTGGGGGTTATTATCTTTGTATAGTCGTCGCTTGTACAATGGCTCTTGCCCTTAGTAGCACCAAAATGCAACTAAGAAGCGGTCTTTACTGTACATGCATTTCACCCAGAAAGCGGCCGGTGTGACGACAAGCGTCGGACTTCATGTTCGAAGTGTCCGCTTTAAGTTACAGCGACCAGCTCGCGGGAACGCCTTTCTGAATTACCCCTGGCCACACCTGAAGCAACCTCTCGGCTGGTCTCAGCTGTCGTCCAATCAACGGGCAGTGTTTGTTTACCTGGTTTACACTAGTCACACGCAGTCACTGCTGCTACAGCCGTGAGTATTTAGCAAGGAACCTGTACAATATATACACAGATCTAATGAATACTTGATCTTGTTCTATACACATACACGTGTAGACCGTATGACACCTGACAGTCCAGACATTGTATTGCAATCACGGCGTCTACCACCTCGCTAGTATCTACCCCCTGCTCCGGGGCGGTCTGGGATTCGCGGGGGTACGCCCGGCACGGGGCGACTGAAAGCAGAGAAACCACCAGTTATCAACACGCAAGCAGGAGAATGATATCAGCGACTTTATGGAATGCTCTACCTAATAACATTAAGACGTCTGCCTGTTTAGCCACCTTCAAGGCACGCCTAGACACATTTCTTCTGACTGTTCTCATGGCTTAGTGTTTGTGTACTTTCATCGATATTTTATTTAACCTATTTATATATTTATTATACATATCTACATCTATTGAATCATCGAACCAGCTGCAATTACCGTGTGAAAGACGTTGGTTCTTCCTCATTTCTGCAGTTGCATGAACTGGCATAAAATGGGGTAAATGAAATTACCGACGTTTCAGAAACAGGTGGGCGGGGCGACACGTGTTCAGACTCACCTGGGAATCAGTGGGGGTGGCAGCTGGGGCATGCCCTGCGCCACATTGTTCGGGGTAGGGCTTGGGTTCGGCGACGGGCGCAGTCCTGCCTGGGGTCCTGGTCGAGAGGGGGCCTGTGGGGCGGGGCGCTGGGGCACCGAGGGGGGTGGGGGAGCCGCCCTCGCGGTGTGTGGTCGGTTCACACGTGACGGCACTGGCGAGGGTGGTCTGGAATCAGAAGGTCAAAGGTCACAAGAGGGGTAAATCAACAAAGTCGCATCGTGAAATATGGCAGAGGCTAGCGACTCCATTTTCACCCGACAGTGATAAACACGGGTAGATCTGTGAGAATTCATCTAAAGTTCAAAGTTCAACTGACAGCAATGTTAAATCTTCAGCAATATGACTATCCTAGCATATCTGTTTAACTGAAAGGACTGTTTGTGTAGATTTTGATAAGTAACAGTAATAACAAGATTATAATTTTGCATTGAATATTACCTTTTGAACTGCAAAATCCAAAGGCCTTACTTAGGGTTCCTAACAGTGCCCTTATTTCACAGTATTGTCTGAACATTAGCAAAGCCTTTAGCAAGTATGAAGCAGTGTCCACCAACAGAAACCCACTTGTTAGTACAAATGACCACACCAACAGGGTCCACGTCACTGGCACAGTGCGGTCAACACCACACCAACTGTCTCGTCGCTACCACTGTCACTACTATGTCACTACCGCATCACTTCACTACCACCGTCACAACACTATCGCCACCACGTCACTAACACCGTCACGTCACTACTACTGTCTACTACTTTTACTTAAATGGTAAGAGTCTACTATATCGTTCTAGGCTAGGCTACAAATAAAACAGTGTGTAGCATTATAACAAACATTTGTAAAACTTAAATGAAAGTGGCCAAAAGCATTAATGTTTTCTAATTAATAACAACGACACAGCAGAAAACTATCCTTATATCAAACTGATGTATGTAAAAATACACAGTAAAATAATACCAAAACTTAATCAGATACATTATTCACCCTTTTCTGATGTCACAGCCTCAGCAAACATAGAATCTTTACAGTAGCCATGCAGAGTCATGCAAGATAAAATTATTTTCAGAACAAAACTTCATCAAGCGTTCAGAGTAGGTGTATAATAATTTTGTTACACAATGTGATCAAAACTAGCTATTGTACTCGAACATTTAAAAGCAATAATTACACACAAAATTTAAAACTGGTGCAAAGCCATGCAGCGTGTTCCGACCATCACATGAACTATGGCGTGTTGTTTGTTACTAGTTGGGCAGCAATGTTAGAAGCGACTGAATGAGTCGGTAGCGATACAACTAGTCTACTGTGAGACACAGACACACGCCACACTAGTTGAGTTAGTGAACACAAGGTGGCAGCAGCTGCTCAGAACAACCATGTCAAGTCTCTCACATCCACCAATCAGGGCTTTATGCAGGACCAAACTTTTGCCAGTCACACATATTTTGGTGGACACATGGATGTCAACTGTTAAGTCAATTGACAAACTTTAAATGTGTCTGATGACCTGAAATGGACTACAAACACACACGTGACCCCATTTACACTCACTTTTAAGGCATTACTGACAATATCTATGGTTTGGAAGACCTTTTCTTTACCCGTCCACCCTTATTTCTACCTGACCACTACAGGTTTACCCGTCCAAATGATGGGTGGACAGGTATCTGAATAAAGGTATGCTACCAATGTACACTCAATTCTCAACTCGTATTGTAATACACGTATTCATTCAAATAGGTACAAACAATGTACAGAACGAAGCCGAACAGCTCAGAGGCCAACAACATACTTTTAAACTAACGTTATTAATCTATATATTTATACTGTTAAATTTCTCTTATTTTTCTATACAGGTCTTATGTTAAGCACTATGAACACTGCATATGGCGCTACACAAAATAAACACTATTATCATTATTAAAACAATGGAACAAAACAGCTGCAATTGATGTGACAAACTTGACATGGTTTTTTGAGACACCAGCTGCTGTGTGGCGTCCCTCTAAAGCAAAGTCTGCCGAGCTGAAGCGCAGTCAACGTGTGAACTAGCGGTAGTCTGTAAAACGGGGCCTCGGGCCCTACACACCCTGTGTACGTCTGCGGTCGCTGTGGTATTGACGGCCTACTACTCCAGTGGTCCTCGCCATTATACGGCCTACACGTAAGTAGATAACACTTGTTTAAACTCCCGCCGAAACTGGCCTGGAATGCCTGCTAGAGGGCAGCAGGTGTCAGCTAGCATGCAGACAACACAACGAGATACAGTGATGATGATGACAACGTCACGCTGCAGCCGTCATCACTATCACGACGCAACACAAATTGACAGGTAAATTAATCTCAAAACAAGATAGGTGATAAGAAACGTTTTACCGTCTCAGGAAGAAATTAATAAATTATATTTAAAACAACCGAACATAATCTACCTGAGATAATAACAAAATAATGTTCATGCAAACAGAGAGGTATTAACGTAATATGTGTTTCTATGGTAATTAATCAGAACTGGTGGTTAAGATATTAAAAAACAGAGGAGAAAAATGACGTGAATGGCACAAACCCGTTAGATGTACTGCTTGGGGGCGATGGCTTGAGCCACTCCTCAGTGACCGGAGGGGGCATTGGGGTCGACACGGTTGTCATGGAGACCTCGCCAATGATGGACAGTGCATCCTTCGTGGCGTGGTACATGCGCAGCAATTCCTCCCTCTTCGCCTCTTCCTCAGCAGACTCCTCCATCAACATGTTCTACAGGAAGCAGCAGGGCATGATGGGATACGGGTACATGCAGTTGCATTGTGGGATGTGTGTGGATTGACAGGGGTGTCATTGAACAATGTAAAACTACTTTGTTACTCTACTTGAATAGTTTTTTCAAGTAACTGGAAGTAACGGAGTAAGATTTCAACTAACTTATTTTTCTTGTAACAAAGTAGTTTTATTTGCGGTAATGCTACTTTTTATTTTGTTACTTTCACTTACTTTGCGATATTTATATTACTTATCTAGTTATAACTGAAGGCGTCTGATGGCGCTCCATCCGTCGACATTTCGTTTTAATCGCCAGGTGGATCCAGTCAAAAGCTATTAATATTGTCTATTCATGGATGTATTCGCTTTGTGGTATCAGAGTGATACATTTAGGTCACATCGCTTTGAATTTTACAGCGATTATGGTGGACGTGAATGTGATTGTGGAGAGGGAATTAAAGACTGGCGAAGGGGAACGGGGCTCGGGGCAACACCCGTGGCCATATCCGTCGACGATGTTTCGCTTCTTGTCAAGGAAGGGAAATTTGCTAAAGACAGTGTGCTTGCTTTGCGTGCCTGCCTCCTAGGAGGTATCGACGTAGTTTTACTTCTACTCAAGTAGTTTTGAAGAAACTTACTTTTACTTATACTCATGTACAAAACAAAGGTAGCTCAGTCACCTCTGGCAGTGCATTGTGGGAATACATACACATTGGCATTGGGAGACACATAATATGGCATTTTATTGATCATATTTCAGAACATTCAACACAAAAACCACACTTTCTCTCACTCGCTTACCTCCAAATCTACACCACTATATGACACTATCACTGTTAGTGTTTTGCACTGTTTAGTTTCCTGCCAAATCACAGAAATGAGCATGTAATGAATCAAGTAATTTCTCACCTGGTCTGTTGTTGAGTACAACTGCGCCAACAGTTCGGAGCTGATGTACTCTTTCAACTGAAACAGTCACGTAAAACTTTGTTTATATAATATAATCATGTCAACATTATCTATCCTTACAAATATATCAATCATGTCATAATGTAAAGTATGAAAACATGTAATGCCCTGTGTAATTATTTACAAACACTAACTCATTATAGTGACGTTTATGATGTTTACCGCTGACAGAAAGAATAGCATGCCAGACATGGGGTCAAATACATTGAAATGTATGTAAATACAATTACTCTTGAGGGATTCAAATACAAATACTTTTAGATGCAAAATGTATTCAAATACAAATACATTGGAAAGTATTTCAAATGCTTCTGAAATACTTTTCACTTTCAGGATATATTACTATGTATGTAAAAGAAAAGCAAATTATATATTAAGAGTTTGAGACATCTAGTTCATTGTCAGTAGTGTTTCCATTCAAAGGAATCCAATCTAGTATTATACATGTATGCATTAATAAAGTATTTAAAAAGTATTATAAAATATCTGAAGCATAAAATACTTTATAGGAACATATTTAAATACAAATAATTTTAATTCCTAAATGTCAAATACAAATACTTAAAAAAGAATTTAAAATACTTTCAGATACAAATGAATTTGTAGCAGGCTGCGACAAAACAAGAGACATACCATATTGACAACCATGAACATGAGTGTTTTGGGCACTAAGTCACGCTGTGTCTTGTGCACAATCTTCATGTATGAGTCGACAAGATTGCGGATCGTCTCGACCTGCCGTTCCAGCTGAGGATCCAATGATCCTAGATCCTCTCGTCCCTATCGTGAATAAAACAATCCGAGTTTCAGTCCTGGTGATGAACTATAAGGTTCCCCGTGGAATGATTATAAAGAATGGATGCGGGAAGTTTCTTAAGCGATCGGTGCCCCAAATCAGAAACACTGTGTCTATCCCAATAAAATAAAATTATTAGTAGCAGAAAATTTAATTAAACAAATATAAATACACAAAACATAAACAACCATTGAACAAACTCAAAAGAGCAAAACATCTTATTAGGAACAAAACTTTTATAAAAATAAAAGTGTTTCAACAAACGCTGTGAAACATTTATATTCCACTAACCTATGTTTAATAAGCCAAAATGTGAGAATTTTAATTTTCACACATCAAATCTGAACTGAAACTGCGAAATTAAACCAAGACTAAATGCAACCCAGAACAGGGCCAGCAAAGTGAACGAAACTGAACACAATTTAACAACATAAAGTAGAAATAATATACTTCCCCCGTGAGTAAATGCGTCAAACCACTTTCGTATCTTTGTGAAAGACGAAATACAGTGTTATTTCGGACTGTAAGTGCTAAATTAATAAATAAGATAAGTTCGTACATGGCATGGTATCTGTAAATGACCGTGTTCTCTTTGTGATGTTAGACCATCAGGTAATTAAAGTGATAAAATAAAGTTGAGATGCAGGTTTATAAACAGTACTAGTGATAATGTGATGTGTTTTGCCCCGGTGTGTTGCGTTGTCACAGCGTGCTATGTCTTGCTACACCCTGGACTGTCATCAAACGACACTCGTTGCCGGTGAAGACGTCACTTACCAAGTCAGCTGACTCGTCCTTTGTCTTCTCGGGGTAGACGCCGGCGCGCAGCAGGGACGCCTTCCAACTGTCCACATCGTCCTGTGTGTCCGCTGACAACTCCAACTGCTTGTAGTCCTTGTACACGTTGCTATGGTAACACAATAAACAACACACTGTTACCCTGGTAACACAATAAACAACACACTGTTACCATGGTAACACAATAAACAACACACTGTTACCCACTCTTCCAGTGATTCACCGAGTGTTGAGGCCATCAGTTCACACACAGGAGGCACGGTCTGACATTCGGGCAACTTGACAGACACTACTCATCAGGGCTTTATGCAGGATTAAATTATTGCCAGTCACAAAGGTTTTGGTGGACACATGGATGTTAACTGTTAGGCCAGTTTACACACTTTCAAATGTGTTTTATGACCTGAAATGGGCTACAAACACACAATTACACCATTTACACTCACTTTCAAGGCATAACTAACAATATCTATGGATTTGGAAGACCTTTTTTCTCTCCTTCATTTTTTACCCGTCCACCCATATTTCTGCCCGTCCATATTCGTTTTAAACCGTCCAAATGACGGGTGGACGGGTCTCTACATAAAGCTATGCTACTCACACAATTCAACAAATAATGTTTGTTTCTTAATATAGTGCTTTTTACATAATTAAATACCAATAAAAACTCTTCACATTAACATTAGCACTGACTGGTATCTGGGCAACTTGGCAGACATCCCTCATAAATTTCAACACACCCATCCCCACCCACTCACTGACTCACCCACCCACCCACCCACCCACCCACCCACATTTGTTCGTTCAACCTGTCATGCTCCAGCCTGTACCTACCGGCCTTCCATGTTGAAGAGGGCAAACTTGTGTTGGCGGGACATGAAGCCTCCCTCGACGTCTCTCACCTTCAGGCTGTCCAGTGACAGCATGTACTTCTTGTCTTTCTCCTGCCCAACATAATACGTGATGTTTTTGGAAGATGTCACAAAATGGGTAGCTGAGAGATCACCAGTAGATATAATTTAAAAAAAGCCTTTGACGAAGTGCCATATCATATATTAGAAAATTCTCATTTTCACAAAGTTTAAAAATAAAATCAACATACACCAAAGAAGAACGGGGTACACTTAGATAGATAGGTTGGACTCTCGATAAGCCAAAGGGCTTCCTTGTCCACCTGCCACCTAGAGTTGATTCTCTGGGTGGCAATCTTGTGAAATCTTGTTAAATATCTAGGTGGCAATCTTGTGAAATCTTGTTAAATATCTAGGTGCAATCTTGTGACATCTTGTTAAATATCTAGGTGGCAATCTTGTGAAATCTTATTAAACAGCCGAGAGTGGCAGAAATTGGCACAGGTGGAGATGACTTGCAACGTGGACAGGGCAGAACCAGCTGCATGATATGGGGAGCGGTGGTTGTGCGGTAGAGCGCCGGACTGTCAATCGAGGGGACAGTGGTTCAATCCCGCCTACCGCTGTTTCGAAACTTAGGCAATTTCGTTCACCCCACATTTGCCTGTGTCTTTCGGAAGAGACACTAAAAGCCATTAGTTCCTTCCATCTGGTGTCTATGCCAGGGGAAGTAAAAGATCCCACGCACGGGGTAAATGTGTAACCTGTAGTGGACTCACTAATTATAGAGGGCAACTCCTGCGTTAGCCCAAGTTTGGGCTGTTTGGAGGAAGCCACCTAAGAACCTACGCCCCCACTCGTGAAGAAAGAGTCATGAGAAGGTCATGTGACCAGACTATGTCAACCCACCTCCTCATCCTTGAACCACATCAGTGTCTCTGCCGTCAGCACGAACCAGAAGTCTCGGTTGCCGCCTTTAAACATGCTCACGTTGTGGAGGGCGAGCCAGCCTTTACGAATCACCTACACACACAAGTAGACGCACACGTCACCCGCCACACAGGTAACTCATAACACAGGTATTAGTGAATTAAAAAAAAAGTGTTTTAGCTGACAAATTGTAAGTAAGCTGATTCTAGAGAAGAACAACTCTGGAAACCAAGCTCGACAATGCTTTAGTCGCAAACATGTGGCTAACATAGTGATGAGCTAACCATAAGAAGTAAGAAGGAGGAGTAAAATGTATATTGTTCCAAAGTAAACACAATAATATTGTAAATATTTTGTTTCCTTTTTTAAAAATAGTGGCCCATTAAAAGAAACAAAACATTTACAAGATAACTGTTTAGATAACACATACACCAAATATTCGACTGTTACAACAACAAAAATCACACATACCACTGGTGAGAACATTTCAGATTTTTGCCTGCATCATTTCAAATAAATTTTGCAAAGCAAATCTTTTTCTGCAACTTTGTGTGCATAGTTTGCAAAATCGTCAGACAATCAGCTGATGAAGTAACTTAATTACCAGGTAGATTTAATTCACCTGCAAGAGACAAGTGGCGTGACTTACCTGGTTCCCAAGTTTCCTCTTTGTAGAGGTTTCTGTTCTTTGCTGGGCACTGAAACACGTACATAGGCCAACGGTGACAACAAACTCTCCCTGGCTGGCACACTGACAGACATACATTTGTACTCATCAGTATGGTAACACTAACTGGTAATGTGCTATAAAGATGAACTGCATCAATTAGGTACATAAGCAAATATATAATATCAATTGTATTTGGGAGAATCCTATTAAGACTAAAGAAGTTGCCGTCATTTTCAAACAAAGAGTTTATTGTAGACACGTTTATGGTTGTATATTATATAAAAATGGGTAGTCTGTTGGACTAAAGAACGAAATGTGTTTTGGTGAATCATAGTCATTGCCTAGTCTCTTCACCATAATCACCTAATTTGCATTTTCTCTGGTTATCCATATGAGATGACCAGAAACACAGCCATATTGTGTGTATGCAGGGACAGGACTAGTGGTTTTAGTCAAGATGGAGGTATCTACGTACACTCCACTCAGCCAGCCCGGTGATCAAAATGCAGTCGATATCAATACAGTGTATATTATGTCATTATATAGCTGTTCAGAATATTAATTTTTTATTTTTGTCACCTACCTGTGACAATGTACCAGTCATTAAATAAGCATCAAATTAAACTCAACCTGTATTCAGAGAAAATAAATACTTTTGAAGATTATATATATATATATATATATATATATATATCAACCAATTTTTCTATGATAAACAGTGCATATTGCAACTCAATCAACCTATCCTGCTGAACAAGTGTCATGGACAATGAATTTGTCTAATATGACATCTACTTGTCTTAGAGATGTGTTAGTGTCTGACGTGACATCTAATTCAAGTTAGTGTCTGACGTGACATCTACCGTGTACTTGTCCTGGAGATGTGTTAGTGTCTGACGTGACATCTAATTCAAGTTAGTGTCTGACATGACATCTACCGGGTACTTGTCCTGGAGATGGGTTAGTGTCGAGCTCTGCCATGTGTGCAAGTGTCTAATGTATTAATTACAACACACATTACAGTTGTAACTGTAACTGTGATTCAATCTCTGTCATTACGTGGTGGTGTTAGTGTGCATACTAACAATGGCTTATAGTCTGAGTTCCAACGTTGGTTTTGTGACCTTGACGTATACACATTGATTTTCATGACTTTGACACACACACACACGTATGTATGTACGTATGCATGTGTGTATGTATATAATATATACATATGTATGTATATATATATATATATATATATATATATAAATCAATTGATGCTTATATGTCAAGTTCATGACAATCTATAACTTTGTATTTATATATTATATATATATACATATATACATACACACATACACATACACGCACACACATGTATATACTTATGTATATTCCACACTGTGCGGTACATTTGTATTCACAAGAATTAAATGCAATCTGGAACAATTCAAGTAGATGCCATATGTTGTAGTTCTGGTATTAAATCCTCTGGATTCATTATAAAAGTACACTTCAGATTTTGCAGTGACTAATAAACAGGATATGGATTTGTCAAGAGCATGCGTATGAAACAGAGCCAAACAAATGTAAGATTTAGAACAATAAAACATACAGAGAATTCACTGACAAACATCCAACAATGTCTTTTAGGTTTTATATTATTAGATACTTGTTGTAATTTATAAGTTTCATGAAGTCAGCACCAGAAAAATGACATACAAATTTAGAACTTGAAAATGCTAACACACTAGGTTAAATTCATTTCGCTATTCTGAAATTTTTATTAGAATGATTCATTCATAGATTCATACAGTCATTCATAAAAAATGTGGTTGGAAATGTATGGAACTACTATTGAAACGTGGCAACTAATAACCATGCCAAAGACCTTCAACTGATGGACATGAACTAGCAATAATTGTGATCGGAGCAGGCAGAAAGCAGCAAAATGTCAACACGAGAAAGCATCATTTCACGAAGGTGATGCTCAGAAACAATAGTACTCATAAATAAGCCATGCGGAACGCCGAGAGAAGCGGTGAAATGTAGTCAAGTGCACTGTTATGTGCAGTGTAGGACCTGTGCCTGATCATGTACCAGTAACTGACTTATCTGAAAGCGGCAGTTTAGAAAATGAAAGCTGGTGAAATGATGGCGAACAGACAGTGTAACATTTACCATGGTTTGTTTGATCCAAAGTCCAGCAAACTAGGACCAGTACAAGAGAGAAAGGGTTAATGCTGTTCACCAGTACAAGACAGAAAGGGTTAAAGCTGTTCGACAATAAGCTACATTACCATGGCACGTTGTGGTGGAACACACTAAAATGTTTGTGTAGAGATTAAACACACTAAACAGTTTGTCTATTAACAAATCACAGGCTCATATGTGTGTTACTCATATACAACAGACTTATGCATCAAACATTAAAAAAATGCTTTTAAGTTGCCTACAATATTTACATTTCTCAATTATTTAAGCAAGTTGCCTACAATATTTACATTTCTCAATTATTTAAGCAGGTTCTCTCAAAATATACTTGTAATATAAATGGAACTAATAATTCATATGTAGGTTGTAGTAGGTCTGACACTCAACAACATGACTTCATAACTTAAATTTGAATTAAAAGAACCACGGTCAGTCATATTATTGTTTTATTTGTAGAAGTGAGGGGTATTTTATTATATAGTTTAACACACCCAATAGTAGAAATGATCACTCCACGAGCCCAGTGAACAGCACAGATGTGAGACACAGACACACTCACGTCACCCATGGAAGGCAAACATTACACTACATTCAAACTAGTGTTGTGTACGACATGGCAATCTACTGGTGAGCAAGTACTTATAATCTGAAGAGACTGGTGCAGGGTCCATACACATCTGGACATTACTAATTCAAGGCTATTCAAGTCTTTTCAAGGCTACTTAAAAAACAAATTCAAGACTGTTTTAACAGTATACATACTTTTAAGCGCAGTAAATTAAGTTAACATTAAACTGCAGTGAAATGCTGATTGCCCAATGTACACACGAGTTATTTTTGTGCATAGGCTGTTCCTTTTCCGACTGTTATTCGTCACAACAATTGAGTCAAACCAACATTTTATTGACCACAATTAAATTCAAGACTTTTCAAGACTACTTTGTAAAGTTCAAGGATTTCAAGGCCTTGAATTTGGTCCAATCAAATTCAAGGTTTTTCAAGACTTTCAAGGCCTCGTACGGACCCTGGTAAAGCTTCCAAATCATGTAACGATCACCAAATCTGAACCGAAAGTTAGACATGTGACACTTCCTTGCACTAATTGACTTCAGTGCCATTTGCACATGTCCAGAAGAGCAATTAACATAAGTCAATGAATGGAAACACTGCACCACCCTTGCTGTACTCACACAAATCCATTTCCCTCCAGGAAATGAATCGGCCATGGGATATGTCTCAGACCATAATAATGCAAATCTGTACACCGCATTGTATAAATTATACAGCACACACCGTACAGCCATAGGGAACACAACACTAATTCAAACAGTGAAAGTAAACACAACATACGAATACAACACCGTGGGACATCACCAAAAATGGTCTACCCATCAACGGAGGGTGGATATAACTACCCCAACGACTAAAGTATACTGACTTGGCGAAGCCGATGAAGTCCTCGTGGTTGGTGTTCATGTAAGCGAGCTGTATCTCGACCATCAGGATCAGCTGGTCCTTCGTTCTCTGTTCCTGTTCTCGCACTCGACCATTCACGATGCGTTCCGTCTCATCTCGCAACTGCGGGTAGCGCGCCATCTGGTGGCAAAAACAACCATCTCTTTCACAGTTAAATCCATCTTGTTTTAATGATCACACCTGTAGAGAACCTTTAAGCAGCTTAGGCTGAAAAGGGCGCTCTGTAAATATTTATGTTATTATTATTTTAGTTGCGTAAAACAAGAAATTATTCCAGAAACAGCTACGATCAATCAGTAGTAACCTTCTTTATATTCCTCGTGTGAAAAAATGAAAGCTGGAACCCGAGGTCCCTATGTTGCTGCACCAACTCTGTGCAATTCGATTCCTGCCTGGGTTAAATTAGAAGGAAATATAGTTTCATCCCGCCAGCGTGTAAAAACTTTACTCGTTAATACTGCCTGTCCTCCTTAGATTCGTAGCATCCATCCATTGATGATGATTCATGCATTGTTATACGATTACGAGATTGCTTAATACCTTGGTTTTGTTGCACCACTGAGCTTGATCTTCGAGGACATTGGCGCATAGTCATTATCATTATTACAGTATATAGAACGTACCTTCTCAGAACATTTCCTCACAACATTCGTGAGCTCGGTGACGACCATGTCCACACACTTGAGAGACGGCTCCTTCAGACGCTGAATCTGCTTCTTGACAATTGTCTCAAACGCCATGTCCGGTGTGAACAGTCCAGTCCTACACACACAGATACATCAGGGGCCGATTCGTTTCACTAAGACAAAGAGCTCTTGTGGAAATCTGGGACCAGTTTCATAAAGCCGTGTAACTTTACGAGCAATTATGTGGTCTACTAGTCACAGCTAACAGCAACTATTCATTGTAGCTTACAGCCAGTTTCATGAGACTAATTTAGCATTCGCGTAAACAAATCGACGTAGAATTTACCTAATTAGGTTGCGGTGGGGAATCCCTGTATTTGTGGTGTCTGTAGAAACCCTTTTTCACTTTAGCTGCCGCCTTTTCCGTTCGTATAGCAAATGACACGCTATGATGAATGTAAAGGTTATCTAGTATAAACATTAAAAATAATAGGTTGAGAGTGGGCGTGTCGGGAGCATCAACGAACTTGGCGAGCATCACGTAATTATTTCTACTGGCGTAAAATTACACCTACTAAATACATGGCGCAGCCTAGTGCAACTATGCCCGTCTGTGAATCAGATTTGTAATTCGCAACTGGCGTAACTTTACGTTTTAGGTGTTCGACGAGTTATCGCCCACTACAACGTCGTAAGCAGGCTTTATGAAACTGGCCCCTGATGTTTAAACAAAATATGTCGTGAAATTAATAATTTTTCAAAATGCCAATATCCACAGCCGTTTTGCCGAGGGCACAATGGCCACGACACAACACGGCAATAAAATCCTGTTGGCGGTTCACGGTGCTAACATTTTTCAGGTATTTAAGACCACTGTTAAGTTTGAAAACTGTTTATAAAGTGCAAAATTGGGTTTAGGAGCTCTTACTAATGTTAGTGAACGGTTGCCAGGAAACTAAACAGCATAATGCTGCAGACATAAATGTTCCTTACTGATACTGTGTGACACTGTCTTACTAATTAATTAAACTGAGAATAGATGATGTAGTTAATTCCTGTGTAATCTTCTTTCATTTTAGATTGGGCATCTTCAACAGAAAATATCCTAATGTTTTTCGGTAGATCAACTTGACTGTACGATACGTAAAATGAGGTTCTAAGAAATGCGAACAAGTAGTGTAATAGCGTATTTCTAGTGTTGTCTGTTACAAAGTTAACTGGCACATTTTGTCATATCAGAGCAGGATCACACTGAACCGTTTGTTGACTGAGCACGTACCTGATGCCGTGGATGTTCTTTATAGCATACGTAATCTCTCGACGGAGCTCTTTCTCGTCAAACTCCATCTGTTGTCACAAAAAGAACGTTAGTAAGAAAGTAAATAAAAGCTTTATTTCTTGATGGTAACCATGTCACGTGGTATATCGTGATTTTCAATGGGCCATCATCCTACATGCATACATACATCATATACAAACATACAATAAAGCTTTAGATAAACTATATAGTTCACAACAATATAAACATAACCGCAGTAGCAATAAATAGATAAAAAATTAATGAACTGTAATTATAAAAAAATACATATTATTTAAATATTATTAAATATAAAATATTAGAATAATTAAAAAAAAAATAACATTAATAAATTATTTAACATTATTTAAAAGAAAATGTATTGATTATACTAAAAAAACGTTTATATAAAATAGATCGATGGCACTATTGTATCTAAAAAAAAAAAAAAAAAAAAAATTTAACATTTCATTTGTTTAAAAATTCTGTATGACATTGTTTCGTACTCTATTAAAATAAAATATAAATAATTATGTTACAATAAAAAGCAGCCACACATAAGCAAAATGACAACCAACAAACTCCACATCAGCAAGTTCAATAGACATAATTACCAGTAATCGTCGTTCCAAGATGGTAATCAGCAATAAGAATGCATATCCTTCCCTACCTTGACTAATTCAAATGGGAATCGTTCATGGAATATGCGGTTGATCTTCGCGCCACCAGACAGCTCCTTTGTGCTGATCTCAGACCCAGTGCCTTCGATGCTCTTCTCGAAGTCGGCACCGAAGTTGGAAATCATCCTAAATACAACAACAACAAATTTATCTTTGCTAAGTCTGTTATAAACAGAATTTTTTGGAATTACTAATGCCTAAGTCATTAACTAGATGACGTTAAGACTCAAGTAAAAGCTTGTGGAACCTTTGACACTGCATAGAGACCAAATTATCATGAAATGACTGAACATTTATTTACTGCCTAGAATTTGTTGTGTTCTACATGTGTGTACATGCCTACTACATGGTCACACAAACACCCATTAATCAACACATACACATGTTTACTGAACAATGCGTAATTCATAACTGTTATATATGTAGTACTTGCTTAAAATTAATTATTTACATTTACATTATTTACATGTAAAAACTGACTATCTATATACTCTTTATATTATGGCAATCATATGCACCTGTATTATGCAGGCAAAGTATTTGTTTATCTTGCTAGTTATTATTATTATTATTGTTGTATTAGGGATTTCAAACAGTTCATGTATGCTAAATAAATGTCTGAAATGTTTTTATACAGTAGCTATTATGATACTGACTATAATTAGTCTTAGTAGGATTCTCCTGACCCTTATACGACGCAATTTTTCATTTACATATCTTGCATTAGATACTAACCACTTTGACCTTTATGCATATTATTTCATTATATTGTATGGTATTTTGTTTCAAAACAATAGTTTTTGTTGTATTATGTTTATGACAAATATATATATATATATATATCTCCTGTTCCTGTTATACAGCTGACCAGTTGATGTAAGACCACAGGTGTTCATCCGCCATTACCCAACAAAAGAGTACCCTAAAGAAATAGCATTATGCAGGTTGTCTAAATTTCTCTGAGGACATTATGTAGTGCAGAGTGACTAGAAATGATGTTTTTGTGCAGCATGGCATCAGAGTTGTCAAGTTATGACAGCTGTCAGTCGGTGCATTTCTGCATATTAATACAGTTGTCATTTTGATCGGTGATGTAATCAGGGGCAATCCGTGGGTGGTTAAAGCAGAAATGGAGGGGTGTAAGGTATGAAAGAAGTTTGTGGGAGCCTGAGGTATTAAAATTTCACGAAGTTTTCACTGAAGGATAAATATGCTGTGAAATTGTCAATAACAGATCTCATCAAGATTAGTCAGAAATGAGGGAAACGTTATAATGGTCGCCTATGGAAAATGCAAATGTGGTCTGACCCCAGTTGCCCCACTCACTGCATCATGGCCTTGGTCCTACGGGTTGGGTCGTCCGGCCGGAAGTTCTTGTACTCGTCGACGTCTTTCTCCATCGACAGCAGCTGAGACTGCAGCTTGTTGCGGAGGGCGGGCAGCGTGTCTCGGATGTGGTTGGTCAGCTGCTGGTTGAGCACTCGCTGTAGGTAGGGCGTGCCCATCCGGTCAGCCACGTGTCTGCAATGACAGGTCTTGTTACAAATAGCAAAGTAATGGTTCGTATTAGGCATATGTAGTACACTTTCGAGGCTGGCCACTTGGCCTTCAGTTTGTGGCAGTGGGCAGTCACCAATGCACAGTTGTCAATTACCATTGTATTGGATCCTGGCAAGTGAGGCCGTCTCAAATACAAACGTATTGTTTCCCAACCTGTCCAGGCAGACATAGGCAAAAGGTGAACATATAGATTTTACTGTAGCCACGAGGTGCACATCCAATCAACCCTACGAAACACCCATGCAAAATTTGAGAAAACACTACGTAAGAATTTTGAAAAATATTTTTTAATCAGTTTCAGGGTTTCAGTCTAATCAAATAAAACATGTGCACAGCAGCAGTGCCCTAAGACAGGTCTATAGCAAAAAGATTCTCAATGGTTTCGGAGATATGAGAGCTAATGGTGCACGGCACACAACGGACACAGAGTGATGCCATAAGTCCATTGGACATTCAGTCCAATGGACTAAACATTCTGCACATGAATTATGAACATTAAGAGAGCAGTTGGTTAGTAAAAAAGACCCTACCTGTAGGCGGGATGACTGAGGAAGAACTTCCTTTCAGAGGCGAGGGCTGCCCTGATGTCCTTCTTCCCATCAATGTCTCGCTGACTACGATTCACAACCCCAATGTACCCTGCAACATGCCAACAGAACGTGGTTGAACAAGGCCTTTTCACAGCCACAAACTCGTCGTTATCCATCAAATAGGCCCCTTATAACGAAGACACATTACCGCCTGTAATTTTCTGTAAGCAAGAAATATTTAAGCTGCCACAGAATTTCGTCAACAGCTCAACAATGACGCCGGAAGTCTCAGTTTGCTTTGAGATACTTGGAAGAAACAGAGGTACTTATAACAATACATAAAACTTAATTTAAACACCATCAAATCCCGGGGTAATGTCCGATTCACGGGTGTGTACAACATAAATCTAAAACCAAAACCACACACAAGAGAGCTAAATAGAATAATATATAAATAAATGACGAGTTGCAAAATAAAAGTTAATGAGAAAAAATCCTAGTTTCTGTACATTTAATAAAGTATTATAAAACCTACTTTGAGTATATATTAAAATAATGCAGAAGATAACAAGTTAAAACTGTAGAGGTGATGAAAATTCTGGCAGTATTAGTTTAAAAAAAACAGTAATTTCTTCAGCAATTTTGTAAACTGACTAATGTTCTCAACTGAGTGCAATTGAAGACACAACAGACACAGGCAGAAAGAAAGAAACACTTTCCAATTTCCCATTGACAACCAGCATGGGGCCGGTTTCATAAAGCCGCGTAACTTTACGAGCAATTATGCGGTCAACTGGTCGCAGGTAACAACGACTATTCTTTATAGCCATTTTCATGAGACCAATTTAGCATTCGCATAAATAAATCGACGTAGAATTGACCTGTAGACACCCTTTTTCACTTTAGCTGCCGCCTTTGCCGTTCGTATAGCAAATGACAAGTTATGGTGAATGTAAAGGATATCCAGTGTAAACATTACAAATATTCAGTTGGCAGTGGACGTGTTGGGAGCATCACGTAAATATTTTTACTAGCGTAAAATTACGCCCACTAAATCTTTACTAGTGTAAAGTTACGCCTACTACATGGCGCAGCCTAAGTGCAACTATGGATCTGACTCATGAAACGCAACTAGCGTAACTTTACGACGTTTTAGGCTTTCGACGAGTTATTGCCCGCTAAGACGTCGTAAGCAGGCTCTATGAAACCGGCCCCTGGGCTGTTTGAGACAGACTAGGTAGGTGCACACTGACCCCTTCTCAATGGCAACAGTCGGTTCTCCAAGATGTCCCTAGCGTCTGTCCCTTCGTCCATCAGGTCCAGCTTTGTAATGACACCAATAGTGCGAGCACCTGTCCACATAAACATAACACTCAGGCTAATGTACAATGCAAACATAGCTTCTTATCTTAAGCAGCATTGGATAAAGCCTGTGTAACTGTACTGTATACTTCTCCTATGGAAGCCGTGGTTATTCTTATTGCAATAGACTTCTATAGGAAGTATTAAGCTAGGCTATAATTACTGTATACAAACTCCTAAGATATTCATACAGCCGAGTGAACTGGAGCAATGTGGAGTAGAGTCCACAGTTCTAAAAGTTACGCTACTGTACTCCACAACCATACGCCATTACTGTATGGTTGTTTTCAATTTATCACAAATTAAACACTGTAAAAATTCACTAGTTTTACCTACAACAGTTACCAACATATATTGTTTTGGCACAACCTAACAACGGAACTAAAACTACGCCTCATAACACACCTGCTGGGTCGACTTCTTTGGCAAGTTTGAGGGAATCTGAGTTCGCGAGGTCAGAGTTCGCCGGGGTCACCGCCAGAATGAGGCAGTTGTCTCTGTTGATGAACTCCAGGACCATGTTGCGGATCTGCGACTCAATGTCAGCCGGCTGGTCGCCGACGGGAACTTTCGTCAACCCCGGAAGGTCAATCAGGGTCAAATTCAACACTGAAAATATACAAGGTTTCAGGCAAATTAACAAGGCTGACACTGAGAGAAAAACATTGAGATAGGAGATGAGATAGCAAGTGGAGAAGGAAGAACATCTCATGGTAGTTTCACTTTACTGACTCTCACTCGGCTGTGTAACTTCGCCGAGAAGGCAGTCTGGTAACTTAGCCGGCTTTTGAATGTTACCCATGTGACGAGCTTAACTTGCCCCCTCTTGTAGCCTGGGGAATCCTGTCAAAATCCCTGCTTCACAGACAACTGCAAATTAGTATTTCTGTTTATTGTTGCGTGAATATAAATTTAATGATGAATAATTTTAATAGTATAGTTATCTTATATAAGTATATTCCTAGTTTAGTATTCATTTCATAGTTGATCTGAGAGCCAATCACCGTGTCTACCCTACTCTGGGGTAAGGCCACCCTGGTGGCAGCATCATCAGAGAATAATTCTAGCAGGCGGATTTACGGGGCTCAAATGTGTTGTCACCTCACAGGTGTCCAAAGAATAAAATAGCTTATAGCAATATGTGTGACCAGATCTCAACTGAGAAATTTGCTGATTCTTTCATTACTTACTGCATATTAATCTGCTTGGGTGATCATAACTGACAAGTTCACAACACTACGTAGAATGATGACAACTAACCATTCGGGGAGCTGATTCGTAGGTTGATGGGCAAGTTGCAGATGCCTTTGTTTGTGCCCGTAGCCCGTTCGGTTTCATCTTCGATCTCCTTGCGTACCATACTGAAGTCTGTGAACATACGGCCTTTGCAGTGCAGGAACTCGGCATACTCTGTAACACAGGGAGACAATCATCAACAGGGGATCCATAACAACACTGAAGTCTGTTAACATTCAGTGCAGGAACTCAGCATACTCTGTAACACAGGGAGACAATCATCAACAGGGGATCCATAACAACACTGAAGTCTGTTAACATTCAGTGTAGGAACTCTGCATACTCTGTAACACAGGGGGTACAATCATCAACAGGGGATCCGTAACAACACTGAAGACTGTCAACATTCAGTGCAGGAACTCTGCATACTCTGTAACACAGGGGGTACAATCATCAACAGGGGATCCATAACAACACTGAAGTCTGTTAACATTCAGTGCAGGAACTCTGCATACTCTGTAACACAGGGGGTACAATCATCAACATGGGATCCATAACAACACTGAAGTCTGTTAACATTCAGTGTAGGAACTCTGCATACTCTGTAACACAGGGAGACAATCATCAACAGGGGATCCATAACAACACTGAAGTCTGTCAACATTCAGTGTAGGAACTCAGCATACTCTGTAACACAGGGAGACAATCATCAACAGGGGATCCATAACAACACTGAAGTCTGTCAACATTCAGTGTAGGAACTCTGCATACTCTGTAACACAGGGAGACAATCATCAACAGGGGATCCATAACAACACTGAAGTCTGTCAACATTCAGTGCAGGAACTCAGCATACTCTGTAACACAGGGAGACAATCATCAACATGGGATCCATAACAACACTGAAGTCTGTTAACATTCAGTGCAGGAACTCTGCATACTCTGTAACACAGGGGGTACAATCATCAACAGGGGATCCATAACAACACTGAAGTCTGTCAACATTCAGTGCAGGAACTCAGCATACTCTGTAACACAGGGAGACAATCATCAACATGGGATCCATAACAACACTGAAGTCTGTTAACATTCAGTGCAGGAACTCTGCATACTCTGTAACACAGGGGGTACAATCATCAACAGGGGATCCATAACAACACTGAAGTCTGTCAACATTCAGTGCAGGAACTCAGCATACTCTGTAACACAGGGAGACAATCATCAACAGGGGATCCGTAACAACACTGAAGTCTGTCAACATTCAGTGCAGGAACTCTGCATACTCTGTAACACAGGGAGACAATCATCAACAGGGGATCCATAACAACACTGAAGTCTGTTAACATTCAGTGCAGGAACTCTGCATACTCTGTAACACAGGGGGTACAATCATCAACAGGGGATCCGTAACAACACTGAAGTCTGTTAACATTCAGTGCAGGAACTCGGCATACTCTGTAACACAGGGAGACAATCATCAACAGGGGATCCATAACAACACTGAAGTCTGTTAACATTCAGTGCAGGAACTCAGCATACTCTGTAACACAGTGAGACAATCATCAACAGGGGATCCGTAACAACACTGAAGTCTGTTAACATTCAGTGCAGGAACTCTGCATACTCTGTAACACAGGGGGTACAATCATCAACAGGGGATCCGTAACAACACTGAAGTCTGTCAACATTCAGTGCAGGAACTCTGCATACTCTGTAACACAGGGGGTACAATCATCAACAGGGGATCCGTAACAACACTGAAGTCTGTCAACATTCAGTGCAGGAACTCTGCATACTCTGTAACACAGGGAGACAATCATCAACAGGGGATCCGTTCAAATACTTTAGGAAAGTATTTAAATACAAATACTTTCAATTCCTAAATGTCAAATACAAATACTTTAAATAAAAAAAAGTATTTAAATACTTTAAATAGTCTGCATTGGGGACTGTATATTGCTCTTGAATCGGAGAATCATATTAATATCTGTCATTCAGTACAGGAACTCTGCATACTTCATGCGTGGATAGGGTAATGATTAGCTCATCTGTCTGACATAGCAGCAGCCTGGGTTCAATACCCAGTCACAGCAGTCAAGGTAAATTTGGTGTTAAAACCTGGCTCTCAACACTGGGGACTGTATATGCCTCGTGAATTGGAGAATCCCGTTAATACCTGTCCTGTTCCAATTTGAGACATAAAAGAACCACTGAGGATGACAATCACCCTGGCAGTGATTACACTCAGTGCAGGCATAGAAAGGTAAGCTTAGCGTAAATGTTCTGAAAAAGTCTGACTATTTCAATGAGACCTCATAAGACCATAACATTGTAACCACAATATGTGAATAGAACCCTGCCGAGCGCTGGAAACAACTAAAACTAAATAACACATGTTAAGTGGATCCTGTATTCTGCTAATTATTCATTTTTGAAAAAAAGAAAACAATTATCAGTCCACTTTCTGCATCCTGTTTCTTTGCACAATGGACAAAAACGGTTCAACGAAGGACATAACATCAAAGCCAAATATGTCACTATATTGGTAAAAGAAATAACTTATGGCACAGGAAGATCCTTGAAGCAATCAAAATATATAATCAACGAAGATAGTAGTTACCATCTTGACCCAATCTTCTGCTCATATGACATCCACTGAAACTACCGACAGTGTCACACGATAGCAGAAAGCAGGATATACTGACATAGTGGAAGGAACTATAATTGCCTTGCGCAATGAATCAGTACTCTAAGATGTAGCTGTATAATTTGTTCAACAGGTGGAATTATGTTGGAAACAGTCCCTGTTGGCATGTTGTGTAATAAATCTAATCCCCACACACTAGGAAATGATTTCCATTTAACAGAATCAATTCATGTAAAAGCAATTCCTTTAAAGAAATAAAATTATTCGCCGTTAAGATTTTGCATGTTCATTGTGCAACCACAATAGGGAATTACTGGTAGTCAATTCCCGCAAATATTCAACTAAATTACATAAGAAGCTGACAAAACGGTTATTTACGTCAATTTTTTTAAGTCAACTTTTATGATTAAAATAGAACGAATTAATAATTTATAGTAATACGAATAAATTACACCAATTGCAACTGGGGTTCTTCTAAAAATCATTTACAATTGAGGTACATTGTACATACAAAAATCAATTACAATACATTTAAGTGCCTATTGCAGAGTTGTTTTACAAAGAATGTTACACTTATTACATCATTGTTACAAATGTTTAGTGTTGTAATTATATTCAGCCATTCTTACTGCTGTGATTGCTTTGAGTAAAAATACAGTGACCAGATCCATTACAATTAACATTTACACGACCTCTTAAACATTTACAATTAGCATTTAAATGTAATAACTTTGTAAACTTCCATATGTAACCCAACGTCAACAAAACTAAGAAAATCCCCACCCAGCATCACCAGACAATCTCCCTGGTGGGTGGCACCCCCAGGGGAAGGGAAAAAGAGGAATGCCTAGAAACATCTGACACTTGGCTGTGGAGCGGAAATTAAGAAGATCGGGTTACGCAGCACTGCACTTAGAATGAACTAACAGGAGTTGCAGATAGCTAAAAAGAGAAGCTTAGAACTTCTGTTGACTGCCAATGGTTCACAGCTTTATGCAGAGACCCGTCCACCCATCATTTGGACAGGTAAAATCTGTTGTGGAGTAATGTGGATGGGTAGAACTATCGGTGGACTGGTAATTAAAGGAAGGAACAAAAAAGGTCTTCCAAAATCATAGCTATTATTGTCAATGTGTAAACGATGTTACATGAGTGTTTGTAGTTAATTTCAGGTCATAAACACATTTTTTAGTTTCTCAGCTGGCTTAATAGTTAACATCCATGTGTCAATGTCACTGGCAAAAATGTTATCCTGCATAAAGCCCTGTGAAGCTTCCAGTGAGCAAAGCATCAGTCAGTATGGAATATACATACACACACATATATATATACAGTATATATATATATAATTATATATATATATATATTGTATATATATATACTATATTACATATATATATATATATTATGTATACAGTATATATATATATATATACAATATATATACATATATATATATATATATTAGAAAACAAGCCTCAGTCAGTATTTAAACAAGTGTGATCATGATGTAGTAGTGACATTACCTTGTTTTGAGTTGATCAGCTGAAGCACAAGGGGTCGTCTCGTTACAATTCCAGAGCCCCGGGGCAGGAAATCCCTGGAAAAAACAATCGCATTTAATATTTTAAATACAAATTCTGATCCGCCGTAAATAGGGCAACGATATTGATTGCACGCGGCAAGAGAGAGAGTGGTCTCAATCGTGCACTTTAACGCAAGTGTTTAGATTGACACAGTGAAGTGGTGTGAAGGAATGAAGGGTGGGTATACAAGGGCCTTGTGCCGGTTACACAAATGACCCAACTAACAGCCCTTCTAAATGGTGAGGGTAAAGTACATGATATCTGTTCCACCTAATGACACTTGCACAGAGAAGGTGCAATTAATGTAACTCAGATCAACACAGTGCTCAGCCACTGCCATTGTCACCAGAAATTCAATTCTGACGAAAAACATCTGATGTAGCTGAGTAATATTCTATGTATATTCATAGTACACACACTGTCTTGATACTACAATGATGGGCATGTCTGTCATATTATGAACCACGTGTCACCAATTCACTGTCATGTACAGTTTTAAAACATCCTCTTAAATGGCAGATTTTATTGTCTCACCTATATATATATATATATATATATATATATACATACACACACACATATACACACACACATATATAAATATATATATAATTATCATGGATGGTCTGCATTATTTACACTACTATAACACACACACACACACACACACACACACACACACACACACACACACACACACACACACACACACACACACACACACACACACACACACACAACCATTCTATCCAAATAATAATGGCGGATATTCTGCATTAAACTTTAATTTAAACTACTATAATTTATTCATCACTGTCATAAAGTCTGCATCATTAGTTATTTACAATATTACACATACTGATTACAAGTACTGATTATAATAATGTTTAACTACCATGTGTCAGTGCTCTGTATGTTACAAGGACAACAAAGTCAAATTACAAAACATGTCTATCCACCAAGGCCACTGACAACTTCCCCAGCAATGGCCTAGCCTGTCAACTGATGAGAGTAATTCTTCATTACTATTCCTTTGCAAGCAATTTTGCAGTCTTGGAACTGTTGCAATAAAAACACAGAGGTCTGACAAAGAGCTGGTGATTCACCCAATAAAACTACTGAAGCTGTGCAAATTGCCACAGTGAGGCCAGTGTCAGTGCAATTGTGCAATCAGCAATGAAAACACCACTTTGTCATCCCCTATCACACTGTAACATCTGCCAGTGCCAGTCAGTGAGCAGGTCAGAGGTTATTGATCCCAGTGTAGTCATTACAGCAGGATTAAGGTCATACAGATTTGGGAGTAAACCTGGAGTAAAACTTTGCTGGTTGAGTTTGCTGCTGTCCCTGCTGCTGTGTCCCTGCTGTGGCAGCTGCAGCAGCAAGGCTCAGGGGGACAGACAATGTAAGACCACAATAAGGTACTCATCCGCCATTACCCAACCAAAGTGTACCCTATAAAAACAGCATTATGCTGGTTGTCTGAATTTCTGTGAGCTCATATGTAGTTTGGAGTTAGCAGAAATTCTATTTTTGTGCAGCGTGGCATCAGAGCTGTCAAATGATGACAGCTGTCAGTCGGTGCATTTCTGCGTATTAATACAGTTGTCGTTTTGCTTGGTGATGTCATCAAGGACAAGCTGTGGGTGGTTCGAGCAGAAATGGAGGGGTGTAAGGTTTGAAAGAAGTTTGTGGGAGCCTGAGGTATTAAAAGTTCACAAATTTTTCACTGAACCTCTGTCTATGGAGGGTAAATATGCTGTGAAATTGTCAATAACAGATCTCATCAAGATTATTAGGAAATGAAGGAAACGTTATAATGGTCGCCTGTGGAAAATGCAAATGTGGTCTGACTCCAGACAGTGGATTGTGGCTAGTTACTGACTATTGCACCATCTTGACACTTGACAACTGTGCCTGCTCCATGCAAAAAACATAACTCTACAGGAGTTCAAGCAGTGTGTAGCATGATAAAAACTTATCCGGCTCACAGGCTTTCAAAGGAGACTTTGAGGAATGATGTAATGACGGTGTGTTACAGCGATTACTGGGTCATTACATGGATAAAGCAATGTTTGCTGAACATTATCCTGCTTCTGCAGGAAAGCAGAAACTACCCATCAAAATGTCACAAACCAGAGCTCTGCTACTGATATGACTCATTGTGACTTCCATTCATCTTAAAGAAACACTACCTTTACGGTTGTTTTACACAAACATTAACAACCTAAAATAAACAATACTTAATGTCTACACAATTGTCAGTGTGCTAGTTATCATGACTGTCACAATTATACTGAAATGTATCTGGAAACCGTTTATGCAAAACGGTTAACATGTTGTTTTCACAAGCAAACTCTTTACGTACAGGAACACGATTTGAGGATATTTACCAGGTACTATTTTAAAATTGATATCTAATATAAACGAACCAGTTAACTCGACATATAGAAACTAGGACAATGGCAACAGAATTACCCAGCGTGAAAGTTACAAAGCTGAGTCACTGGTCAATTGATCAATAAATGCAATCTATATTCATTAATATCTGCGAGTCGTACACAGTTCACATTCATCATACTCATAGTGTAGTTTCCCCATCTGGATGCATTATTTCATCAGGAAAATAGTCTGGCTGAGAAGTTGTTTTTTGAATGTTATGTGCCATAGTGCTGACGTCACCTAATCAACTCTTGTTTTGCTACGTGACTTCAGTCACTTCACAAAGGACACTGGACTTAACCAATACGTGTGACATTTTTCTTATTAATGCCACTTTTTAAACTGATACAAAATTACTCATTTTCATGTTTGCTTATATTTTAAAGTTTGAAATATATAAGAACCAGTCAGCACCTCTTAAAAAATATTTGCATTTGAAATACTTTTTTTCCTAATACAATAGTTCTCTCATTTCTGTATCATCTTTCATTTTGGTTATTAACTTAATATTAATGGGTATTATTTCATGTGCTCATTTAAAAATAAATGAGTTTAACTAAGTTGTCATTATTTATCGTCCACAACCACAAGGAAGTCAAGAATTTGACTTTTCGAAAATGTATAAATACTTTTCAAAAATATATAAATACTTTTCGAAAATATATAAATACTTTTCTAATTAGATATAAACCAAAATTTTACATTTGAAATTTCAAGTCATTGCATTTAAATAATTGTTTATGTAGTTGATGGTGGGTTAAAAATCCACTGTCTAATACAGTGAAAATTATTTAATGTCTGCACAGGGTTAAACAATATGAATAAAATATAATTGTTAATCTTCAATAGTGAGACTGTGAAGTGAGCAACGGACAGATGGCTACTAGAGATAGCCAGATGACCAAATGGTCAATCTCTCCTCACGCAAGACACTACCTCACTACTCCCACATGCGCCAGCGTTGATGGAGAATCAATAAAGATCGATGTGTCACCGTCTAGGCACGCTAGTTGTGTGTTAAGCTCGCAGTCAGCAAGCTGTATTTGAATCAATAGCTGGACACGAGGCTTCACTACTACAGGATTGACATACAACACAAAATGTGATTAATTAGGGGAATCTACACACCACATTTGAGATCAATAGTGGAATGCCAATGCACAATATACGTTCAATGAGTTTGACCTCCTTCCTTTAAAAAGAGAGAATATTCAACAGGGCAAGGATAGAATAGTGTAACCTGGGTAAATCTGGCAAAAGTTAATATTTGTCACAATTGTTATTATATTCATATACTGTCTTTGAAAGAATTACATCGTATTCAAAGATGTGGGGTACATTTTAAGCTGTTGCGTGTGTGTACACATTTAACGTGCAATCGTCGTGCATACACCAAATTGTCACCAATACAGTTACTTTTATGTCAGTTTGTTGGCTTTTGTTGATAACATGTCCTGTTTACAATTTGCACAACCATCCAGATTTGAGATAAAATTGCAACAGTTATATGAACTATGAAGTTACAACTCAAGTTAATAATCAACAATGTAGAAATAGCATTATGTGTTGACCACCATCCATTTCTGACCATCCAGTTCTTATAAGGAACATTTGTATGAATTTAACACTTGGTAACCACTTGAATTGCAGCGTCAGTCAATGATGTCCTAGACTGACAGGGTAGACTCTCACCACAGAAGTGAAAACGTAGTCTGAATGTTGGTGTCAACGACTTAACCGTGACAACTGGTCGCAATTTTACTGAGTACTTACAAAAGTATATTAAAATCAGTGAATGTAGTTACCACCACATTTTGTCTCATTTTTAACAGAGCAGTTGGTAAATAGTTCTACTGATTCACATCATGCTCAGTTTTTTATATTAACTGTGTTAAGAGAGCATACACCGCCCCCCAAGCTTCGACTGGATTTTTAATGCCATGAAAGGGCCCAGTCCAGTGTATGGAAGAAGAAGAAAACAGATATTTTCTTATGACATAAATAAGCTGCATATATATATACCACTTAAAAATAGAAATATTTGTGTGTGCATTGAAACAAATTGCACCCATTATAATTGTTCATATAAGAACACGTAAGCATATGTTACTACCATGTCACATATATCGTATTATGACCCAGATACAGAGGGGGTACACATATGGTAATAGAAACAGTTGGTTGATATACTCTTGTGTCTGATAAAGAAGCGAATAATAATATCTAGGGAGGTCAACTGAACAAAAGAGAAACTGTTGCCAGCAAGTCTGAACTACAGTATACATATCTGTGATGTGCTGCACATATCTATATTTATCGTCAGCTTATACAGCAGTAGTGGTGTTTTAACCAAGTTTTAAACCAACAACATACAATTCGGAGCCCCAAAACACGATTCCAACTGACTTACATAATCAGACATTACAAGTATATGATGGTCTTATTGGTCTAACACATCTGGATCAAAGTCTATGATCGCTGGAAGCCCGACTGGCATAAGCTTTGATGCTAATTTAGCTGTCTGTAAGATGGAACCACATCACTATTTTGGCTAGTTAATACTGCAAGACTGTGCAAAACGTTTGCTAAATACATATCCTGCCCATGAAAATCTCTAAATCTAATAAACACATTATAGTGCCAAATAAGGTGTATATGGAGTGTACTGGGACATTTAACATGGACACAAGACTGGTGGTAGTCAATGGGTATGTTATAGTTTATATATCAGGAACAACTTACAATTAATACATCTTAATATTGAATTAAACTGCGGAAAATCTGCTTACCCATATAGTTCCCTGTGGTCAACCCCATGTCGACCACAGGGAACTATAATCACAAGACATATCCCAAGTGGCCAGGTCATATATATATGTATATATATATATTATATATATATACAATACAAATTCAAGTTGCTACAATTGATTAAACTGCTGATGTAGTGAAATACTAATAAATCAAGATTTCTGTATTAATGAAATGTCGGTATTGTAGTTTGTATAATAAATTGCAGCCATTTGCAGGGTTGCATAGCAATCTCTATGTACACTTGAAAGCTCCCGATTGTCACTTTAATATTTAAACAGTATAAATATAAACATAATTTTCACATAATCCAGTCTGCAACTTGTCTGTTGGCACAGACCCATCTACCCGTCATTTGGCCTGGTAAAAACCGTTATGGACGGATAAAAATATGGGTAGCCGGGTAAAAAAATGAAGGAAGAAAACGAGGGTTCCAAAACCATAGATATTGTCAGTTATGCTTGTTATGGTGTCACATGTGTGTTTGTAGTCCATTTCCGGTCATCAGACACGTATCCATGTGTCCACCTAAACATGTGTGACTAGCAATAAGTTGGTCCTGCATAAAGCCCTGTCTGCCGGTTGTCATGCACTTGGACTTGTACACAAGTTAATTTTTAAGTACCTGGCAGGGGTAGAACTATCCACTAACTAGGCTCAGGGCTTGATGCAGGATAAAATTATTGCCAGTCACACGTGTTTTGGTGGACACATGGATGTTAACTGTTAAGCTAGTTTACGAACTTTCAGATGTGCCTGATGACCTAAAATGGGCTACACACACACATGACACCATTTACACTCACTTTCAAGGCATAACTAACAACATCTATGGTTTTGGAACACCTTTGTTTTGCTCCTTCATTTTTTACCCGTCCACCTATATTTCTGCCCATCCATATTCGTTTTTACCCATCCTAATGACGGGTCTCCACATATAGCTATGACTAGTCTATACACTAGTAGAGATAAGGGTGGACTAATAAACCTGCCTACCAAATAAATCAGCCTGTCTAGTAAAGTTCAGTATGTCATCCACCCAGGGCTTTATGCAGGATCAAATTATTGCCAGTCACATGTTTTGGTTTGCCAGTCACATGTTTTGGTGGACACGTTGATGTTAACTGTTAAGCTAGTTTATAAACTTTCAAATTGTGCCTGATATGGGCTACAAACACACATTTGACATCATTTACACTCACTTTCAATGCACAACTAACAATATCTATGGTTTTGGAAAAACGTTTTTTTTGGCTCCTTCTTTTTTTGGCCCGTCCACAACCCGTCCTCCATATTTCTACCCGTCCATATTCGTTTTTACCCGTCCAAATGACGGGTGGACGGGTCTCTAGATAAAGCTATGCATCCACCCCACCCTACAGTAGTCAAGCAAGCCTTTGTAGCCACAGTGACCCTAACCCATTCACAAGCCTGGATGTAACTGAATCCCAAATCATTGAGACAGCTTCATTTACTGATAAATTATGACATTTTCTTAGGCATATGTATATATGCCATTTGTATGTCAAAAATAATAATAGTTATCAACAAATTTGTTTTATTTTTGTTTTATTTGACAGCTAACACACAAGGCTATGAACTGGTATCATATATGCACCCACACAGTTATTATTTGGTGGCAGGGTGAAATGTTTTGTTGGTGGTATTTTTAATATTATTAGTTGAAGTTCAGACAGAAATATCCCCACAATTTTATAATTTGTTTAACATTTAAGTTATTATAATGAAATATTCCTTTAGCATTAAAATAATGAACCATTCATATGACAAATATTAGCAAAGTTATGATATTTATAGGAACATCATGCTAATGTTTTATTCTTTCTATTAAAGTTCTCAAATAATATCTTTTCATAAAATTTGTGATGTACACGAATAAAGCCTGCTATATAATGTACATCATATTGGGGGTACAAAATGATAAAATACATAATTTATAATATTACTTTTGAAACAAAAGTTCTACACATTTTGGGGATCAGTTCTAAGCACAGTTTAAGTTGGTTGTTTCAAAATAGGGCACTTATGTACAAGTCGGACCCACCTCAATTTTGCCATTATAACTGTATTTTTGCCAACATTTGATACTTGATTTTGTTAATTCAATCAATTATAATCATCTTGCGCATATTTATGTTTTATAAACAGCGCGTCTTGGCATACTTTTGAGGTCGAAAAGACAGCGCGATTTGTGCCAGTCGCAAGCGCAGTGGTGCATGTTACTGCGCTGTGCACATGGAATGAGCGATAAACAGTTTGTTTATGCCGACCGCGCTGTCTTTTCGACCTCAAAAGTCTGCTAAGACACGCTGTTTATAAAACTTAAATATGCGAAAGATGATTATAATTGATTGAATTAACAAAATTAAGTATCAAATATTGGCAAAAATACAGTTATAAAGGCAAAATTGAGGTGGGTCCGACTTGTACATAAGTGCCCAAATTAGTTTAACTATGAACCTGCTGTAATATCTGACTATGATATCAGCAGACAACAAACAGTCAATACATTCATAATCATACTGAATGACACATGCTCTTTTATCCGGTCCCAAGCAAATGAGGTAATCATAACCCCGTCCTAATAATAATGCCACTGGCACTGATGAAAGGGTTCCCGATGTCGGCGATGAAACAGGAAGTCATGTGAATCGTAGTTTCACTGTAACAATTAAACAAAGGATAGTCCTGGAATATCAACACGAATGTAACAGTTAGCAACAATTCGCTATAATTCGTCAGATATGAACACTAACGGTCATCTCAAGGGTGGTAAACTCAATTAATAACCGGTTACGGACATAGTACTTCAGCAGCGAAAACACCCACCTGCCAACAAAATTTTCAAGCACACTGCTTTTCCCTGCACTCTGACTTCCTACGACAGCAATTTGTGGCAAGTCCAAAGACAGAGGCACGCCCAAGGATGAGAAGGCGTCCTGTAATCTGTTTACGATGGGGATGAGCTGCTCCATCCCCACGTTCCCCGACATTTTGTATGTTTTTGTTCCCTCAGCTAGTCCGACAAATTTCGATCCATCTGATTAATAAATATGGCGGATGTAGAAATTACGCATGCGTAAACAAATGTCAGGATCGCGTAGAACGTTACCAATTTTATTACAGTTTTTATCCATTTTCATCATGGTTTCCAAAACTTAGGGCTGTCATTTAAATTTCGTACTTTACACTGTAGCATACGTTGTAGATATATAGCAAGAACAAGTTTAGTCAGCTTGAAATAAAACAAGAAAATAAGAGCTTCGCTCTGAGGCTTCTGCCAATCATGACGTCGCACGGTGTAGTCCGGAGAGAAACGACCTTGTTATTCCGTGACATCATTTTTAGTCTTTAGGCCAACGGACCTGCGATATTACTCTGCGCCTGCCCTGCGCTGCCTGGCGTTACTTCCCGTGTCTCAGAAACTGATTAGTAAAGTTTTTTTTAGCGGACTGTCACTATGCACGATAACTATGTGATTGATTGAACAATTCAAAGGGCACACGTATTCTTCTTCGCCGCTATTGTAGGCACCCAGCACTTTCGTGGGTCCTCGATCGGTAAATCCACTATAAAGTATTTAAGTTTACATTTCACTATGTATTGAGAATTAATTAATTCCCCTTGCACCCTTGCTTACATTTACTCTAGCTGTTGTGTTTTTCTATTTTAATTTTTGACAATTCCTTGTATACTATAGCTGTCTCGATCTCGATCAATAGCTGTCTCGTATGTCTGTATGTACGCCTGTCTGTCTATCTGTCTGTCTGTCTGTCTGTCTGTCTGTCTGTCTGTCTGTCTCTCTCTCTCTCTCTTTCTTTCCCTTTGTCTCTCTATGTCTCTCTTTCTCTCTTCTCTGTCTCTATCTGTCTCTCTGTGTCTCTGTCTCTCTGATTCTCTCTCTCTCTGTCTGTACATTTGTCTGTCTGTCTATATGTCTGTCTGTCTGACTATCTCTCTCTCTCTCTCTCTCTCTCTCTCTCTCTCTCTCTCTCTCTCTACGTCTCTCCATCTCTGTCTGTCCCATCTCTATGCGTATTTCCGTCACTTACTCGATCCCTCCCTCCCTCCGTATCGATTTCCCTTAAATTTCTCCCTCCCTCCACCCCTCTCTCGATCACTCCCTCCCTCCCCTCTTGAGATCCCCTCCCTCCCCCGCCCTATCTCCCCCACTCTCTCTCTCCCTCTCCCTCTCCCCCCCTCTCTCTCTCTCTCTCTCTATCTCTCTCTCTTTCAGCAGTGACCATCCACACAGGCTGTTCACGTCAACCCTCCCCGGTTGCATATGCCCGATACTTATCTGATTGTATTTTCTTGTCTCGGTTTTTTATTTCAGTTTTTTTTCTAAATTTCTCCATCTTCCTTCTATCCGCTCGTTTTACTGTATAGAAAATGAACATGGCGTATATACTAATTCGTCTTTTCCTCACTCACTTAACGGTCCCAGGTTTGTTATCCGTGTAGACTTGTATATGTATGTACAGGGCGTAAAACATTAACACACACATGAACAACAAATAGTAGATCTATGGCGTAAACATTTTTGTGACCTTTTAAACTGTGTTAACAATAGTAGTGTAGATGCGTGTGAACATGACTGTGATACACCTTATGATGAAATTGTGGTCACAGTAGACGAGGTAACAAATGCGATTAAGAAACTTGACATTAATAAAGCTTGTGGGTCAGATGGCATATGTTCAGAACATATAAAATATGCAGACAAGGCACTTATACCCTTGTTATCTTTGTGCTTCACTAGTTTTTTTGCTCATGGATTTCTGCCAGAGTCAATGTTGTCAGTTGTACTTGTGCCAGTGATTAAGGATAAAGCTGGTAAAATATCTTCTAAAGACAATTACCGTCCAATTGCATTAGCTAGTGTGTTTAGCAAAATGATTGAAGTAATTATACTGGCTAGAATTGAAATATTTTTGGATACTAATCCGAATCAGTTTGGTTTCAAGAAGAAGCATGGTACAGACCAGTGTATATATGTGTTAAAGGAAATTATTGATTTATATCGAACTCTGAATGGCAGTGTATTTGTATGTTTTCTTGATGCAGGTAAAGCCTTCGACAGAGTAAATCACAGAACGTTGTTTAAGAATCTCAGTGAAAGGGGTGTACCGGTGTATATACTACGAATATTAATTTATTGGTATCACAACCAGACCACTTGCATAAGGTGGGGTGATGTGCTTTCTACTAAATTTAAAGTAACCAATGGTGTTAGGCAAGGGGGGATATTATCCCCTTACTTATTTAATGTATATGTAGATGAATTGAGCGAACAACTTAAAATGTGTAATGTTGAATGTAGCATGAATGGTCAGTTTATTAATCACATAATGTATGCTGATGATTTGGTCTTGATCTCACCTTCATCGGCAGGACTATGCCAGCTACTACGTGAATGTGAGACATTTGGAATGAGCCATGATGTGAAATACAATGCTAAGAAGAGTGCAGTTATGATATTTAGATCTGCGACCTTAAAAGGATGTTCTGTCCCTGAATTTAACCTAAAAGGGGTTACTCTGCATGTTGTAGCTACATATAAATATCTTGGAAACTATATTTCAGATGATCTTTCAGATGATGATGATATTAATAGACTACGCAGAACTATGTATGTGCAAAGAAATATTATATTGCGAAAATTTAGTATGTGCTCCCTAGCGGTTAAACTCACACTGTTTCGTTCATATTGCTCACCCATGTATGGAGTGCAACTCTGGTGGAATTATAAGAAATCCACATTAAATAGGTTGCATATTGCATATCATAATATTTTTAAGTTGTTTATTGGTATGTCAAAATTTGAAAGTACCAGCCTGCTATGCACTGTGTTTGATGTACAATGCTGCCAACCAGTTATTAGGAATATGGTGTATAGATTTATGTGTAGAATTGATAGCTCTGTTAACTATATTTTAAATGACATACTAACTACTAGCTTAAGATTGACTTCCAGGATCCGCAAACACTGGAACAAGCTTTTGTATATACACACTTGATTGAAATAACTGTATGCATGTTTCTTTTATACACTGTCACTGTTCTGTACTTTTATATACTGCACATATTGTGTACCTAATGTAATATATGGACCTCAGAGTCACATATACTTGCTGTATGTGCCCTGTTGATTCTGGAATAAAGTTATTGAATTGAATTGAAATATACGATATACAACAGGATTGTCATCAGCCTGCTAACCGACACAAAAGAAATACAAATGAAACTTTTGCTTTATAATCATCATTGGCCATATATCATGTTTGGAACATTAGTCGAATCCTGACCCACCGCAATAACATATTATTTTCGTAATATCCCCTGAAACGAGGATGACGTCTTACAAAGATCTGGTCGGTCATATGTCCTGAAGTGACTTTGTACCCTGACTTTTGATCTTGTTGTAGAGTGTGCAGGAGGTGCCAGATTAAAGGGAGATGTGAAGATGTTGAGACATCACCCTCTCCTCTCTCTTCTGCCGTTACTCTGCCTCGGGAAGTAGACGGTTTGTCTCACATTTGGCCGTTATCTGGTATATGCTACGGCGCCAAAGTGAACGGTCCGCAGCCATAGCTAGGTTCCCAGGTATTGATGTCAATTTGGCCTTTTTTAATGTAATGATTAGCCGTGCCTTTGAATCGTTTTCTCTGGCCACCACGTGTTCTCATACCATGTGCTATATAGTTGTGCAAACAGTACTTGTCTGGGGACAGGTTGTCCGACAGTCTAACACTGTGGCCAGCCCAGCGGAGTTGGTTCTGCATTACCATTGCCTCAATACTAGTTGTGTTGGCCTCCACGAGAACACTGTTTCAATCCCGTTGATGAGGACAACTGCCATACTTTTGGCGTGGAGAAGTCTCATAATATCGATAAAGTTGGCAGGGCAACCAAACCCCAAACCTGGACAACACTTTCCAGAGAGATACAACCAATTCAGTCTATAAAAGGCCTTAATAAAGTCAATGAAAGCCATATATATACATACATACATACATATATATATATATATATATATATATATATATATATATATATATATATATATATATATATATTAATTAAATAAGTTGTAAAAAGAAATATAAAAAATTGGATAAAAATACATATATATATATATATATATATATATATATATATATATGTGTATTTTTATCCAATTTTTTATATTTCTTTTTACAACTTATTTAATTAATTTCCTTATATATTTTTTCATATTTTTTAAACTTTACACTTATATTTTTACGTTGATCACATCATTGCTTTGATTGTATTATATGTATTGAACTTTTCATATTTTTTAATTGCATTTTATGTATATACTTATATGGACGACGTCTTGTCTGAAATAAACTTTTAATAATAATAATATATATATATATATATGTATGTATGTATATGTATGTATATGTATGTATGTATGTATGTATGTATATATATATATATACATATGTTATATTATTATATGTATATGTTTTATTCCCGATATATTCTTTTTGAATTTGTCGGGCCACAAAGATCATGTCCGTGGTTCCTTCAGATGTCCTGAAGCCATATTGGCTTTCATAATATATGTATGCCTGTGATCACGTTGAATGATGGAACTAAGGTACTTAGGTAGGCCTACGTGCAGGGGCGTCGATCCGGTTTTAAAAGTGGGGGGGACGTGGGACCAATTTATATAGGCCTACACATATATGTATGCATAATATATATATATATATATATATATATATATATATATATATATATATATATATATATATATATATATATATATATATATATATATATATATATATGAGCTGAAATACACATAAGTATTTTTTTAAATACAAAACAAAACTCATTGTTGGTCTGGTGCTAATTCTAAACTAAAAAAAAGCATTTATGTTATGCTATTTATAACAGTTATGTTGGCAACATATATTTGATGAGGGGCCATGGCCTACCTCAATCACTGAACATTTGGGGGTAGACTTTGGACCCAACACTGCTTGCCTGATTCATAGAGTGACAAGATGCAGAGCTTACAGGGGTGCCTGTGTAGGACTTCCCAATTCCACCGTTTAGCAAATAATGTTTTCATCATTAAAATGAGATCAAATTACACAAAATGCATAAATCCTCTGGTTCCGCCGTAGGCAATATAAATATTCACCAGGGCGACCAGGCTGCAATCCAACGGGTGACAAGGGCCAAAAATATCTATTATATGCTTGATGGCTATATATCAATACAAGGGTGCAAAATGACAAAGCCCGGCATGATGAATATTTACTGGACTTAGATCAAGTTGCGGGCTGCTGCCAACCAAGCAATTTATTTTACTATTTACTTTTACTACTTTGACTAATAGACCTATGTAGGGTTTTTATAAGAGGGGAGTGATCAGTCTTGCTGTATATGCTAATAAATTTGTTTTATGAACTGAAAAAGTATGAGGACATTTCCTATGCTGACCCCCTCAGGCCGTGGGGTGGTCAGCGTTCCCCTCTTCCCCCACTGATCGACGCCCATGCTGTGCCTGTGTAGAACTTCCCAATCCAACATTTTGGCAAAGAAATTTGTCATCACTCAAATGGGAATAGGTTACACAAAGTGCAAGAATCCGCCACTTCTGACGTTATCGATAAGCATCAAGCAGCCGGGGGGGGGGGGGGTGAAAGTGCAACACAAATTTCGTCATTTAAAATGTGCTTGATGGCTAGAGCCTATTAATAATGTCAACACAAGGTTGATAGAGCACAGCAGCGGCTTACATTTGACCGGTAGTTATAAACTTTCCGATTGGGCTGTTCGATAACTCTCCTGTGATGACAACTGTGAAGAGTTGTATAACATTTCGTTCAATACATTAAAATATTACGTTTGTTAAAATAACTATCACTATAACTATCAGCAAAACATGCCTCAAAACCTTGCCTCGTGTTAATTTGCGATAAATAACTTTGCTGAACTTCATAGCGCGAGTTTATTATCTAGCTAGTCCTATGTAGCGGCTCTTAAGAGAGAGGAGTGTTGAGTCAGGCTATATGCCTCGCAATTTTTCTGAACTGAAAAGTGGGGGGGACAATTCCTATGCTGTCCCCCCACCCTGAAAAGTGGGGGGACGCGTCCACCCCGCCCCCACCGATCGACGCCCGTGCCTACGTGTAATATTTTTAATATACCTAAAATTGCGAAATCGAGGTGATTCTGGATTCTTAAAAAATGCCAAACCACTAAATGGGTGTGGGAACGTGCCTGTGGAGCCTATTTGTTAATTTGCGCAACTAACCATACCTATCTGGCGTATCTCTGTGTAACAAACTTATTTCCGATATATTTCGTAAAGGGGACATTAAGTGTAACGTCAGGATGATTGTTCACAAGTTTGTTTTCAATGCTACTGCCACAATCGTTTACACGCACGCCCACACGCAAGCACGCGCTGGCCCACGCCCACGCGCACGCACACTCACCCGCACACGCACCCACACACCCACGCACGCGCACGCGCGCACACACACACACACACACACACACACACACACACACACACACACACACACGAAAAAGCATAATCAAAGCGAAGAACAAAGCCCGAAACGCCACCAAATAACAATGAACTTGCAATAAGTACCGAACCTGTCTAGAACAGTTTCTACTGGGCATAAGCATGTCTTTTAAAATGCAGTACTCTGATCCACAATTCTCAATAATTAAATCGGCACGTCTCGGTGACATATGATGCTTTAAATTAGTATACATTCGATTGACGGTGGAGTCTGTTTTAACCTCGAAACCATCGTACAAGGATCAACCTTCATTGTCCGCAAGCAGTGTTCCATTTAAAAGAGGTTTTGTTTTTGCAGTAACTCTTCTATGTTTTTGTTTGCTTTTGGGCCGAACTCGTCCACACATATTCACATTAATTTAAATTGTTTCCTCTCGAACACTTTGATTTGGGTGATATGTTGGTATAGCTATAGGTTATTTAGCACAGGTGGCTCCTCTATATAGACTTAATTCTACTTTCACTTCCTGATCTTTCATTTTGTTATTTAATTGTTATATATTATATCATGTTTTTAGCACGGCCACGTTCTTGTATTTAGTTTTCACTTTTTGACATGGATGTATTGGATCATGTACGGATCAATCAAAAATGAATTAGTCTTCCTATTCTTTCAACACTATTGGGTAATGCTGGTCTGCCGAGCCGCCGTCCACCCGATAACGCGTCGTTCCCCTGAAAATATACTAGTGTATAGGTCAATTGGGACGGACAAATATGAAAGGGGATAGAAAGGTGAAAGAATATGTGAATAAGCAAACCAAAATCAGAGTGCTGCCACCTCACGGAGTCTGGGTACCGAGGCTAAGAAATCTCGTGACCACAGAGTTAGATCATTAACCGATTAGCACTCAAGTCGGGCATTGACGGTCACCTCGAATCTCCTCAGGTCGGCCATAGCCGGCCAGCGAATACATCACAGCGTTTGAATTCGTTTTACGTGGTTGCATCTAGTGACTAAGAGATGCAATAAATGTGACACCTATCTAGATATATAACATTAAATTGTGACTATTTTGGATAGTTCCGTTCTCAGAAATATTTGCCGCGTATTCGAAATTTAACAGCAATAGTTTTTGTTTTTGGACATATAGAAATGTCCTCCAGCCAGGAATTGGCCACGTGTACAGCTAAATTAGGTAATATATTATACAAAATATTATACCAGTGTGTAGATAATTTAATATTCTTTTAAATAAACCGAACTTGTAGCAGTAGAAATCCAAGCATACAAAAGTTACACCGCAACAAAGTAGTTATTTTACAAAAAGTTTCAAACTGTCATAGTGTCAACCAAGTAGTGATCAACATATTTTAAAGTTATAACAACAATTGTGACACCACTGTGTAGGTACTGTTATTATCTACAACATGCATACACATGCTGCAGCGAGAATTGAATAATAAAGGCGCTAGAGCAAATACAATGACGCAAGCAATATTTTTAAATATCTACGTCAAACATTTGAGGAGCCACAGGCTTCACGTTAAAATCGGCTGCGTGCTAATGGGTTAATTTTCCCCCTGTAGACTAGAGTGACAAGCTGGCCCGCTGCACTGAAGCCGCTGTGGACCACTGGCTGCCATTTACTGGCACGGCAGAAAGTGCTGTAGCCACTGGCAGGACATATATAGAATTATATAGAACCCAATCACTGGACAGTTCGGTGGTTGACACTAATATGAGCAACATTAATGCATTTGGGGACATGCTGGCTACAACAGTCACTGTGAAATAGCAAGTATGGTTATTTCCTGTGTAGCGTACAGCTGTACCAACCGACAGAAAACAGGATCCAGAGTCTCTTTCCACAGGTTACACAATATATAGCTTAGGTCATAGTCTTTGCGAACATATTTATGTTCCACCGCCATTAATTTAGGAAATTAATAATTTTAAAACATTACAGTCATATGCAAATTTACCAACAATAATACATGAAATGCCCAAACTAATTCTGTTTAGGGAGGCATCAAAGGCAAACTGTGGTTATTTTAAGGAAACCTGTTACTATGACATCCCTGCTATTTTGTTCTAGTTTGTCTATTTTTTTTTATTTATTGTTATTACTATTGACACAGCATAATTAGTTAGTTGACTATCTTAACATTACTACTTGTCTACCTTTCTACCTTTTCTACTACTGTTGTTGTTAGTAATGTTGGCAGCTCTGTTTTGTTGTTCTTTTCCCTATTCTCTCATCCACTTTGCATGGTCTTTTTTTTAATCTGTGAAATTGTAATTAATGATATAGGTGTGGATGTTCTCGCCAATGTCTTTGGAGGACGGACTTCAATTGGTTGATCTTTAAATGACTTTTTTTGTAAAACACCACAACAATTGTGAATCTGGTAGAATAACAAATTAAATAGTACTAAGCTGTACTCATCCCTCACACAGTGAGATAATGTATACTAAGTATAAGCCTGTTGATTTGTTTCACACTGCCTACTGGCATATTAATGAGGCAACTTTTTGAACACAATTAAATAACACTGGCTAACTGATGTCATGAATAAATAACGTGATAATTATGTAGAAACTTTGACGCAGTCCTGTGTATATACAGGGACTGCAGTGGCTTTCTGCCGTGCTGTAGCATGGCTGTCACCAGCCCATGTTGACTTCAAAAGTATCATGTGTCAACTGATAGCGGCCGAGCGATCTTGTTGCTCGTGACTTGGTCGGCTTTTGAAAGTTATCTATAAACAATGCTGCCACCTCACGGATACTGGTTAATCCTGCCGTAATTACTATTTTATAAATAACTGCAAATGTCTATATCTATTTATTTTTGTGTTAGTATTAATTTAATTTTGAATAGTTTTTATAATACCTCGTTATCCGAAGAAAGAAAATACGGGCATAGGCATAGTAACGTAACAACGTGACTGATTTCTCCTCTAGAGCCATCAGCGTTTTTGTACATTGACCGACTTACCTCTCCATTTGATTGGCTGGAAGTGGGTGCCGGCCTTCACGGGAAATTCCCTCCTCCGTCAGGTAACACGACCAGACTCCAGTGGAAAGCGGTTTAAGTGCAAGGTTTCCAATTGCCACATAAAGGAGAAGGCGCGGAAACAACTAGGATGTTTGGTCGACGTGCTTGATGACATTTCTTTGTAACGTTTGTTTAAATTGTGCCGTTGCCGACACGTAGTCAACATTCTTGTTTGGTCGACATATTTGATGGCATATCTTTGCACCGTTTTTGTTTTTTAAATCTTATATACGAAACAAGATTATGCCGTTAGGCGACTGCTATTAATGAGTGTTTTACTTCGCGACCAACAAACCTATCTGATGATTTCACGGAACAGGACCAGTTCAAATGAACGTAAGTATAACCGTACGAAGTTTCGATACTTTGTGGTGTCTTTACCAAATCGCATACTAAAAAGACAGTTTTTAAATCGAAGCTACATCGTATACTAGAAATGTTGTGTGATACCATACTCATAAATTGATTATCTTTGTAGCCGAATATGTCTTAACTTTGACTTTGTTTTTGTCACAAGAGTCACGTGGTCACGCCTACTTGTGGCCGCACCGAAACAAGTTCCGTATATATTTGTAACTGTTTTTATTAACTATTTATCGATGCATTTTCACAGTCGGTTTTATGTAAGAGTCAGGATTATTCTGGACCACGCAATTACTTGGTGCTTTATAACGTTTTTAGTATTTGAGTGACTTTTATCTCAAGTTCAACTAGTCAGTGGATTGTACCTGTCGTGTAAGAATGACAAATTAATTGTCTGTGGCCAAGCGTGACACTGCACGTCAGACGTGACGACCTACATTAGTCGGTGTCTGCGTAGTGTACGTGCGATTTGACACTTCCGCTCGACGGAACAATGCTGCACGGACAGCGTCATACAATGCAGGGGTGGCACTCCACCAGTCCACCCTACGTGGCTGTGGTGGGGGTACCAGCAAATGCCGACGCATAGCACTGAAGCATAGCACAAACAGCAACACTACG
>OZ024859.1:2868449-2873449 GCA_964017155.1 Oasisia sp. SBJ-2009
CAAAGTGGTCACTTGAAAACACATATTCGTACACACACAGGTGGAAAACCGTACAAATGCGATACGTGTGGCGCACAGTTCTCAACCAGTAGTTATTTGAAGACACACATTCGTATCCACACTGGGGAGAAACCCTACAGATGCGACGTGTGTGGTGCAGGCTTCTCGACAAGTGGCTATTTGAAGAAACATATCCGTATCCACAACCAGGAGAAGCCCTATCAGTGTGACACATGTGGGGCTCGTCTCTCAACCAGTGGTCGTTTGAAGATACACATCCGTATACACACTGGGGAGAAACCCTATACATGTGATATCTGTGGTGCACACTTCTCAGCAAGTGATTATTTAAAGAAACATGTCCGCATCCATTCTGGCGAGAAACCCTATGCATGCAATACATGTGGAATACGCTTCTCCACAAGTGGCCGTTTGAAGACACACATCCGCATCCATACTGGGGAGAAGCCGTATAAATGTGAAACCTGTGATGCACATTTCTCATCAAATGATTCTTTGAAGAAACACATACGTGCCCACACAGGCATGAAATCCTATAAATGCGACACATGCGGAGCACAGTTCTCAACTAGTGATCATTTAAAGACACACATCCGTGTTCACACTGGGGAGAAATCTTACAAATGTGATACATGCGATGCACATTTCTCAACAAATAGTGGTTTGAAGACACATACACGCATCCATACAGGGGAGAAACCATACACATGTGATATATGCGATACACACTTCTCAACAACCGGTGGTTTGAGGACACACATACGCATCCACTCAGGGGAGAAACCATACATATGCGATATATGCGATACACACTTCTCAACAACCGGTGGTTTGAGGACACACATACGCATCCACTCAGGGGAGAAACCATACACATGTGATATATGCGATACACACTTCTCAACAACCGGTGGTTTGAGGACACACATACGCATCCACTCAGGGGAGAAACCATACAGATGCGATATATGCGATACACACTTCTCAACAACTGGTGGTTTGAAGACACACGTACGTATCCACTCAGGGGAGAAACCCTACACATGCGATACATGTGGTGCACATTTTTCAACCAGTAGCCATTTGAAGACACATGCTCGTGGACATGTTCCGTCCGTGAGGTCCCCGTAGGAAAACCCACCCTCGTGCGTAAGGGGTCGCTGCGCAAGGGGTCACACACTAGCGAGGAAAATTAACTGTAGTGAAGCACAGGTAATTCAACTAATTCCCGGACACTGCGGAGGATAAAGTTCTGCCAAGGGTACTAACTACTTGAGAGGAGAAACCCTGTAGCGAGCCATCTCACAAATGCAATCATCTACAGATTCCCAAAACACAAACTGGGATGTGTTGTTAAAGTTAGATAAGCATATTTTAGCAACACAAATGAAAGTTTTCTTCATTGTATATAACATAATGTATACTGAATATAATCCTGCAATAATTATGCGTGTAAGTGCAGCCCATTGCTGACATATAACAAGCCCTAATGTCTAAATGCCCTATAATTGACATATCTTGTGACACATTTAAATGCACACGCAGAGGCACGCGCACACACACACACACACACTCACACACACACACACACACACACACACACACACACACACACACACACACACACACACACACACACACACACACACACACACACACACACACACACACACACACACACACACACACACACACACACACACACACACACACACACACACACACACACACACACACACACATAACTAGTATTCCATTTCTGGCAAGGAATTATGTTACAAATAAAATACAAATGTTGATTATTATTCCATTAGTTTGCCTTAATTTGTTTTTCAAAAGCAATCGGAATATTGTAGAATAACGTGTTGGTCATAAACATATTGTTTTTGAAACTGAAAGGAAATTACAAATTTTGTGAAACATTCGTTATCGCTAACCACGCAAGTGTCCTTTTGAGGAGATTGCTTCCAAAAGACTCCTCTCACAGCATAAGTTGTGCTTTTGACAATGGAATATGACTTGTAGCTAGTCTTGTAGTCTTCGTTTCGGTCATTTCTGTCTTTACGCAGATGATTCACAGATTTATACATCTTTATCTATGTGCTAATTGATCCTTGTAGCAGCTTAAACATTGTCTTGGTGCCATTTACACTGGATGACTGAACGAAGGTTAAAGCTAAATGCAGATAAAACACAGTGTATTATCATAATCGTGACTCACGACGTATTCCGTGGTACTTGCATTTTGTTGTTGCAAAATCTATTGCAACTGCGTTAGTTTACAGCAGACTGCACTAATATAATCGTTTGTTTTAATAATAGTTTGTCCATAATATTGTCTTTAAGATACCAGAAAAACATAACGTGTTCAGAATTGCTCAGAGAGGATTGTAACTGGGTCTCCACGTTTTTCTCGTTATGTGCTACTTCTAAAGTTTCTGCATTGGATTCCTGTCCGAGACTGCTTCATCTTTAAGATCAGGGGCCGATTTCATAACGCCGCGTAACTTTACGCGCCATTATACGGTCAATTAGTCGCAGCTGACACCAACTAAGCATTCGCGTGACACACTGTTCAACCAAGATCGAATTCGACGTCGCAAACTATCTGGTTGAAAGCAATCGCGTTAAAATCAACTGTGGTTGAAAGGAACTGGTGTGTTCACACTAATTGACGTCGACATTGTGTAACGTAATGTTAGGCCGATGTAACACGCGATAACATAATTCCCATGGATTCCGACGCGGAGGAAACTGTCACGTCCGCCGTAGTGGCATGTTTGCAAGCTGAAAAAGAACCAAATAAAGAAAACACATGCCTGTTACAATGCCTCTGTTATGTATTCTTCATTGGCTGCCTGTACCACAGAGGATCGAGTTTAAACTTATTGTATTTACTTACGAAGGTGTGCACGGCGATGCCCCAAAATACCTATCAGACCTTGTGTGTCCGTACAAACCTGCGAGAGCATTGCGTTCTGCGAGCAATAACTTATTAACGGTTGTGCGAACACACGTGAGAGCTGGAGATAACTCATTTGTGGTCGCAGCAGCGACATTATGGAACGCTCTACCTAATAACATTAAACCTCTGCCTGTTTAGCCACCTTCAAGGCACGCCTAAAGACATATTTCTTTCTGACTGTTCTCGTGGTTTAGTTTAATGTTTGTGTACTTTTATCAATATTTTATTTAACCTATTTATATATTTATTACACATAATTATACATTTATTTAGCTTAAATAATTCGTGTTATTATTATTATTATTATATATATATATATATATATATATATTATAATTGTCTAGTATATTTATGTGTTTTGTCTTATGGTGTGTATATGTGTTTTAGGATTTTAATGTATGTAAAGCGCCACGAACAATTTGAAATTAATATTAATATATTTTATTTAATATAGCGCCACATCCAATTTCAAATTGTTCGTGGCGCTTTACATACATTAAAATCGTAAAACACACATATTAATATATTATTACAAGAGTTCGCTGCCGAAGACGCATTATTACTCAGATTTTTTTGCGAATGGAGAAATGCCAATTTGAGGAATAGCTACGTTATAGGAAAGAAGAACACTAAATTTAGAATTTGTGGTGTTCTGGGCACCCTGTTTTCTTTAGCAGTCGCCTTTTCCGTTCGTATGCCAAATGCCAAGGTATGATGAATGTAAAGGATATCCAGTGTAAACATTAAAAATAATTATTTTGAGAGTGCACGTGTCGAAAACCGGTTTTAAACATATAATACTAAAAAAAGAAATGTAAGTTAATTTTTAAATTAAACGTTGGTTTTAAGACGTACATTAGTAAACCTTATTGTATATAAATTATATAAATTAATTTAAATAAATTAATCACTGCCTTCAACACGTATAGTGCTAAAATGTGTAGGTAAAACTAAAACTGGGTAAATAAAACAAATTAATCTAAACCCTAAGCACTGATTAAAACGTGTATAACACTAAAAAGAAATTATAAAGCAAAGATAAGTCTTTAAACACTTTCTAAAAACAGATAATGTCCCAGATGTACGAATGTTCACAGGTAAGTCATTCCATAATCATGGTGTTGCTGCGCGAAATGCCGAATCGCCAATACACTTCTTTGTTATGCCTTGGCGCAACAAGCGTAACTTTATGACGTTTAAGGCTTTCGACGAGTTATCGCCCGCTACGACGTTGTGAAGCCCCAGTCACACTTTCGCGGATCGGGCGCCGGAACACCACGGACCTACTCCGGTTTGATCCTGGGTAGTCCGTGGGGAGTCCGTGGATCTCCGTGGCAAATCCGTAGTAGATCCTTGGAGTTCCGGGAAGTTCCGGCTCAATCCGTGTTCGTCCCCGGATGTTTGAAACTGTTTGAAACATTCAGGTAGATCCCCGGTAGATCCCCGGATTGTTCCGATCCTGGCTCAACCGGGGCGTTCCTGGGGTTTTCCGGGCTTTTCCGGGCACTTCAGTGGTTCATCCGGGCTATTCCGGGCACTTCCGTAGCTCATCTGGGCTATTCCGTGGGTGGACCGGGTTATTTGGTGAGTTCTCCGGCAAATTCCGTAAGTTCTCCTCCGGCTTGTTCCGGTGTGTACAGACATCATCAGGGTTTAAAATCCGTGGCTGGACCGTGTCTCATCCGGGGAAGTGTGACTGCTATGCACAAAATGACCCAAATCAGCCGGACCACCACGGACCATCCGGGATATTTGGTCCGGCCCCGGATCCGGGAAAGTGTGACTGTGGCTTAAGGACGCTCCATGAAACCGGCCCCCAGTGCTATTAGTGCTACAATAAGCGCTGCAAAGGAAGAAGCAAGGTTGTAGATAGTTTTTCTGTTGTTGAGATTTCCTCACAATGTCAAGATGTCATGAAAGAATCTTGCATGCTGTCATATGGATTTGTCTCGGTCAACTACAAGTAATACTAAATGTTTATGGAGAAACATATACCAGATTGTTTGCTTTTACA
>OZ024859.1:2875949-2985949 GCA_964017155.1 Oasisia sp. SBJ-2009
ATTGAAGGTAAGTCTGACATGATTAAATGAGATTTTGCTTACACAGGACCAAATAACCATATTGCTGAACAGGCTTGTACCAACTATTGCATAAAAATATCTTCCAGAGAGCCAATGTGGTCTTAGTACCAATCGGGTAACCACTGGTGTTTGCCCTGAGACAGATTGAAGAGAAGTGTCGAGAGTAAACCAAAGATTTGTTCATCACCTTTGTAGACCTAGCAAAAGCGTTTGACACCGTGAGCTAAAAAGGACTTTGGAATATTCTTGGAAAGCTAGGCGGCCCGCCAAAGTTCCGAGCCATAGTCCACCAGGTCCATGAAGATCAACTAGGCCAAGTGAGGTACAGTGTTACTACTAACTTAATAACAAATAGCTAAGAAGGATTGTCTCGTTATATTTTGTTAACTTCTCAGTGTATGGGGAAATACACTAAGTTAAAACGCAGCCACTTCCAACAGTACAACACTTACACAGTGACTTAACTATCAAAACTGAGATCTGTACACACATTAAAGGAAGAAGTCAGAATTGTAACAAACAAAACAAAATGCACTGGCACGCTCATAGTTTAACTATTTGCTCGCTTTACAGTTTAATTAATAACTGAATGCGGATTAACAACAAATGTGCTTACAATAAACACGTACGCCATTAAATTTGTATAATATGATGGGAAGGAGAGACGATGTAATCAACATTTCTTTAATGTAATTCCTGATCAACATTATCAATGTATTATCACGTAATATGTCACCGAAATTGCATGGTATTAAAGCATAACATATTAAGTTCGCTGATCATTAATTGGTGATATTGATCTTTGTGTTCGCTATATTGGTTATAGACAAAATTAATATTTTTGTTATTGTCTTGATTATTTATTAAAGGCAAGAATAAAACTAATTTACTAAACTCGACTGATATTGTTGCCCATTGTTTGTCTGAAATAAAAACAATAGTATTACTATTTTTGTCCGAAAACCATTGCAGTTTCTGTGAATAGATAAAATGAAACGAAAGTGAGACTATGAATACCTTTCTCATTAAGACCGTGCCACTCTAGACACTATTCCTCGCCCATCCAATATAACTCATCACATAAGTCATTAATTAAAGCACAGTTAACACTATTTAGTAGGTAAAAAAGGTAGATACAATAGTAAAACATTTCAGCTAACAACCAAATCATCACAGTAACACGGACTAATTGTTTATTGCTACGACAACAAAACGCACATCCTTACCAACTTCGGGTTGTCGGTTGAGGTACTTGTAGGTGTAGACAAGTGAGATGATGAACACGACGACGGCTACGACAGATAGAATGATGCCTATGATTGCTCCCGTTGACAGTGAGGCACCTGTCAAAAAAATATATGTCACCAGTCAGCGTCAACACACCACATAGGTATGGCATCCTATACCCGATTCGTCGATGTGACTCGTGTGAATTATAGTTCAGCCGGACTGGTGGTGCTTTTTAAAAGGAAGCGTTCTGTTCTTAGGTAATTATGTATTTAAAAAATGTATGTTTATAGATTATTACGAACATGTTTCCAAAGCCAGACATTAAGGGAATCTTTTCGTTTTTTTGTGCCAATTCTTTTTTATGTTCAAACATTATGATACTTAGATGGCCTAAGACCACATTTACATTTTCCAAGGAGGCCATTGTAGCGTTTTCTTCATTTCTATCGAATTTAAATAGAACTGTTATCGACAATTTCACAGCATATTTATCCTCCACTTGCAGACGTGAAATTCTTACCTTTAACTAAGATGGTCATTGGGAATTCATTGCAGACGGTGTTTGAGGACGGAATTGGTATAACGTTGCATACCACTATGGTGAACGATTGGGTGCCGAGCATTTCCTCAGTGACTAGCATTGACATCCCTCTTGCTATGGTCTGGTTCAGACTATTCCAAGTGTAGTTGGATGCAGCGGGGTTGCTGTCAACATGTAATAAGATTACATCTCCAGTAGCTATGTCCTCACCAGTGACATATACACGACCGTTAATGCTCATATCCAGTTGTCGTGGGCCATCTGAAACAACAACAAACAGTATATGAATATCTTAGAACACATATGCATCAACACACGTAAAAATGCACTGATCAAAACACGTCACTTTGGGAAATATTCAAAAACAAATCTTACAATCAATAGATTATACATTATAACAGCCAACGTGTTGTTTTCACAGCGAATGATACATCAACTAGTTTGATTGATTGTTTTAGGTTAATACTTCCTTAAACATTGGGATTGCATTCATAGCCATATAAATAACAACATTGCAAAGCTTCTTCTTTGCCCGGCATAGCTATAAGGCTGTTTTCCACGTTTCCTGCATGTGCAATCTTCTTCTTCTTCTATTTATCAGCCAACATCAATGTTCTGATGAATATGCTATTTGTGGAGGTTGCAGTAGACACTTCTGAAATGTAGTGAAAGGGTGTGTGGCATAGTAAGGGGGGGGGGGGTAGCAGAAATAAGAAACAAAGGGGGGAGGGGAGGGGAGGGGAGGGGAGGGGGATGGGGTGGTCTGTCGTGGTTACAGGTGGGCAGCAAGCCTGGACTTGAAACAGTCCGGGGACTTGGTTCCCACTATTTCCTGGGGCAGGCTGTTCCATTCGGGTATGGTCCGGGGGTAGAATGACATATGTCTGTACTGTGTCCTGCAGTAGGGGATGTTGTAGCTGTGTGTGTTGTTCTTTCTGTGGCTTGATCTGTTTTCTGTCGGCTGTGGTAGATATTCAGAATCAATGGTGACGAGGCGGTGGTGAAATTTGTTTCAAGTCGAAATTTTTACGGCGTTGTTGGAGTGTAGGCCAGGCAAGAGAGTTGATAATTGAGAGTTGGTAATCCGGCGTATCTCGGATATGAACATGTTCTCGCAGCAGCTGCAGGGGGACGATGTTTCCTCCTCTTCCTCCTCCTCTTCCTCCTCCTCCTCCTCTTCCTCATCCTCTTCTTGTTCTCTCCGTTTGTCTCAGTTGCCGCCTTTATGCAATGCAATCTGCCATCTGGGCTCTCCAATACCGATGGTTCAATCTCATATTGCATGCTTAAGTTAAAAAGCACAGCATGAATACTATTTCTGATCAAATAGGTGTGCAATACTTACAATAAACACGAAGCTCTGCGAATGCGTACAACTCTGTGAAGGCATGTAGATTAATCGGTATGTTTTCCGCGGCAAAATGGTGTTGAGGCTGTGGCTTATCAAAGAAAGTCCAACACATGAAGACCTCTCCATTGTGAGATGGTTTAATTTTCAAAACAGTGCTGTACTTGATCATGTCTACAGTTGTTTCATTCGTGGCATCTATATCTTCACCACTGTTTTGTCCCATCCACTTCATCTTTGGTGTCAAATTACCCTTGTATTTCCACTCACAGCTGTACTTAATGTACTTTCCCGCGACAGCCTCGTTGGTTTCTGTCGTATTGCTTGTACATTTTGGTGCAGATCCTGAAATCAGACAGTACATGTTCTCTTGTACTCTTGGTGGGAATATACATGTTAAAAACAGCATAAACGTTTAAGTCACTGATTAAAATGTACGAGAATTATGAATGATATATGAACGTTTTAATTTCCAGACAATTGTATGTATGTATGTATGTATGTATGTATGTTTGAATTTATATGCCAATATATATATATTGGCATATACATTCATATATATATATGTATATATATATATATATATATATATATATATATATATATATATATATATATATATATATATGTATGTATGTATATATATACATATATGACACACACACACACACACACATATATATATATATATATATATATATATATATATATATATTCGCGCCGCGACTAGATGCCCGAGACGCGTTCGAGACGCATTGAAAACGCGTCTCGACCGCGTCTTGAGCGACTCTTCTCGGTGTGTTGGCCGCTTAAAGGAAACCTTTGGAAAAGACACTTTATCTCCTCCAATTTGTACCACTGTTCCACCTTTTATAATTTTGTTCATATGTAATTATGAAAAAAAAACAATGATATTACGTAAGCAAAGATCTTACCGTTGAACATGATAAGTTCTAAAGATTTAGACGTTTTTTTGCCATCCGTTGAACTGCATCTGTATTCTCCACCATCTCTTAGTTTAGCGAATATGATAATCAAGTTATATTCTCTTGTGGACGTCATGGTGAGGCCATACTCTTTGGGAAAATAGATTTCCCCGCGACTTCCTGTTATTTTTGTTGGATGTCCTTTATTTGAGTTATATTCTTCCCAATTGAGATCACGTCCGGTACAGTACAATGTCACATTGTTTCCAACTACCCCAGCAACGTTCTTAGGGCTCTTCGTAATGTCTCCATATACAACTACAACAAAACATGTGGACAAAATGTTACGATTTGCTTATTCGGTTTATAACATCACCCTGCAGACTTTATGAAAAGTACTTGTTGACTGTCTCGATGTGCTTATTGGCGTCTGCATAGGCTGCATTCTCTCACCAATTGTCTTCGCTGAGGCTATTGAAAAGGATCTGAAGAAAGACCAGGGGGAAATAAAAATGTCTGACCTTGACTTCGCTAAATATATTACGGTATTGTCCAACAGTACCCATGGTTAGGCATAGTGGTATTTGGTTTGTCACACAACAGCAAGAAGAGCACTAATATGCTATCGGGTGACCACCAAACAATATACGACGTGCTTTTTGGTCAGAACTTAATCCAAAAACAATTTAAGGACATTAAGATCCTTCAGCAATCAGGGTCCAGTGTAATATGAGATAAACTGCAGAATGTGTAAACCTCCGCAGCCTTCGACCAGCTAAATAAGATCTGGACAAGCAAGACGTTCAAATTTAAGACCAAGATGCACTTCAATAATACGAACGTCCTGTCCACCTTACTGTATGGATGCGAAACATGACATCTAAAATTAAGTCAAGAAACACAATTTGATGCACTCGAGTCAAGATGCATTAGGAATGCATAGGAAGGTTTTTGACGTCAAATGCCGCAACTTCATTACCAAAACCGACATTACCAAAAGCGAAGTCAAGGATAGCTCGAAGCTAACTCCATTGACCAGTACGATCTGAATGCGGCGACTTAAATGGCTAGGGCATGTTTCACAGCGCCTCCTCCAAAACTTTAATTATCATCATCATCGTATCATCATCACAATTACCATCAAAACTGTTCCGACGACTTTGAACTGATAAACATTCGAAAGTTTAACTCATTTACTAGAAATACACATACTCCTTAAGTTGTCCTGTACATAGGTTTTTGTTAAACTTATATATATATATATATATGTATGGATGAATATTCTGATTAATGTATTTTGAACAAATGTTGTTCATTCATTGGTAACATATAACGGTATACCTTAAACATAATTATACCAGTTGTTGCCTTGTCGTAGTTTAACAATATGTACATTGTAATAAGGTAAATGTAAATGATCGCATCTTTTGGCACCACACAGTAATTGCATAACCCTTTTCTATAATAAAACTAAACAATGAACATTTGTAGCATATGTGTTATACCACACTACCACAATACATAAGGCATGAAAAGAGAATAGTATGCATACATAGTATATCATGATCAATTGTGACAAAGGCCTTCTTTAGCCTTAGGTCAATAAATACTCCAACAGTATACTTGTTATTTCCTAGTGAATTTTTTTCTTTCTACCAAATCTAAACGAGCCTCAGTTGTTGACAAGTTATAAACCTAAACCCACACTGTCTTGAACTGAGTAAAGCTAAAGTACTAGATTACAGTCTTAAAATCTAGGCTGTATTGAATTTGTATGTATTTTGGACCATCAAGTTTCTGCCTTACATAAACATAATAAATTATCATTATGTGCAGTTTTCATCGAGGTTTTTTCCAAACATATCAATATTATTAACCAAAACCACTTATTCCTTCAGTGGCTTGCAACTAAATCGTAAAAAAAATGTTGTATTGAAATATTTACAATATTCGTAAGAGGATAATTATCAATTAAAACAGAAACATAAATTCAGAAACTTCACGCGCCAACCCAAACAATTGCAATCGTGTTTATAATAATGCGTGTGCGACAAGACGCCATACATTAATAACATAAACATAACGGGCTATTGTTTAACTTGTGAAGAGGTGCTTATAATTAATTTTCGTCCGATAGATTGAAATACTGACGTTATTGTTTTTTTTTTATGTCTGAAGTCACGTGATCTGCGTCATGAACAATAACAGTCAGCTTAGCTTAGCCTTAGGCTTAGCCTAGGAAAACAGCGAGGTGGAACAGGCTAGGATGTTAAAAGTACTTTTCTGAACCCTGTAAACAATTAGAAACTGGTATATTTATAGAAAAATATAGGAGTGGGATTGGATTCTTGCAGTGTAGAAAGACGTATCAACTAGAAACGTTCGTCCACTGCACACACTTACCGTACAAAACAAGCCAGCAGACAATCATAACGCATACTGGAGAATACATTATGCTTATACAGTAAGCTTACGTGTAAATACAAAAAAATAACTAACACACATTGATACAAATTCACAACTCCCCACGTCTCCGCTTAAATAACTTTGAGAACTAAAACCTTCGACTACTTTCTAAGCTAAACACGTCCTTGAAACGAGGGAGCGCATGCGTGAAACGAGAATTTACATTTTGAGTTTTTTCTGAGCTCTGTTGATCAAATAGATATGTAATATTGAGATTTACTCTGTAATTCTACTGTTACAAGAATAACCATATTAACATTTTAAATTAGTTCAAGACGAAATATTTTAATAATTGTTATTCAACAAGAACACAATTTGTTTAGTTTTCATCTACGTGTGTTTGGTGTATTGTTTACTTCCGGTTAACGGTACATTCATAAGTGGGTGTATAGGGAATAATCGTGGGTACAATTATTTTGCCATTTTTCTTTACTAAGCCTAACCAAATTGTAAGATATTTATGTGCAATATGTCTCATCATCATCGTCATCATCATTGACATTGTGCTGCTGTAGTATCGCGTGGTTAGGCATAGGCCTCAGGCTCAGCCTCAGCATCATCATCATGCTATTTCCAAATCTGCCTATCTTGCGCTATCCTCTACCAGACGGTACCCCAATGAATCCTTTCGGTTCCTTAATTTAATGCAAATGTCCGGAAGTACAGATTTGTGTGGGCAGTCGTTAGCAACGACGGACATCGTCGTTGCTAGCGCTTAGATTCTTCCGGGCATTAACTATATTTCATGGTGACGTTTCTGCGCGTGAATGATATATGTAAAATTATCAACGCAAAGTATTTTAAGCATTTAAATAATACTACAGACTATTCAATACACTTACTGTTATGATAACTGTGAAGAGTTACTTTAAATGACATCCGATTCATTGAAATATTACGTTTGTCTACATCACCATCACGGATTATAGCGCGCTCTAGTTAGTCACGTGATTTGCGTTTGCTACAAAACATGTTTCAAATGCCTGTGTGTTTCATGTTAATTTAAAACAACTATCTTTTGAAGGGTGTTATATGTCCTTTTGCTCACAGTGTACGATATATCTTACTACAGATGTATTTTAGTACAAGATTCAGCGCCAGCGGGAAGCGTAAACGTATCCAGTGGAAACTAACGACAATATGACTCGCGCATGAGCAAAAACATCATCCAGAAGATTGTAAGCGTAACAGTTAGACATATTACACGCCATCCTCTCCCTCTTCACGGGATACAAGTTAACTGTTATACGCTCAGATGCAGACTGAAATTAAAGTGTTCATTTGTAACCACAAAAGTATCATTACAAATAATTTGTATTACACATAAGTAACATATTACGCATGTTATCTGTATGCTTAATTGATGTCTAGAAGTTATTTAAACCAATACTAAGCTTAGCTGATGTCTAGAAGTGACTTAACCCGATAGAAAGCTTACCTGATGTCTAGAAGTGACTTAACCCGATACTAAACTTAAGGCCAGGAGATCAATCATCAAAGTTATAACAATTAATTATGCCATGTTTATGTTATATTAGTTTATTAGTAACCTAATGTAATATTCCTGTAACATAAATTCTAGACCCTTTAACTTACATGGCCGCTCTCTGCCTTCAGGCTTTTTATCCTTTATATAATCAAGGATCCTATTGTAGCTACAGGATCCTTGATATAATGCCTACAACGCTGGTTTACAAGTTACTTCACTTAAACATATAAGTAACATAGTTAATTGATACCTAGATGTGTAGTACACATTATGTTTTATTATATTTTGTGGTTGCAATTGAACATTTTAATAGTAAATAGTTTACAACACTTGTTCATAAATAAAACTAATCATATCAGCAGATGTACGTGTATGTGTGTGTGTACACACACACACACACACACACACACACACACACACACACACACACACACACACACACACACACACACACACACACACACAACACGCTAACATAATTAATTAAATAATGATCCTAATGGATGAGTAAATTAATAGAACACGATGGCCGCCTCTCTCTCTCTCTCTCTCTCTCTCTCTCTCTCTCTCTCTCTCTCTATCTGCCGCCGTTTCGAACCTTAGGCAATTTCATTCACCCCACATTTGCCTGTGTCTTTCGGAAGAGACTCTAAAAGCCAGTGGTCCCTTCTATCTGGTGTCTATAGGAGAAGTAAAAGATCCCACACAGGGGGTGAATGTGTAACCTGTAGTGAACTCATTAAATCTTACTAGTGCGTGATGCCCCAGTAGGACCATTGCAATACAAAAGATCAAATCCAAGATGTTTACTGGAATTCGGCCTTCTTGGAAAACCTAGCCGACTCATAGCTAATGGACCGGATATCATAGAAACTATTATGAATTATGGTACGATTTTCAGCTAATGTTAGTTTCCTAAATTAATTTATGGCCTAAAATTTGCATTTGAAATGCATTTAGATGTCAAAAATGGGAAACATTTTACAAATAAGAGTGTACATTTTATAAAGTTGATGAAACCATAATGTAAAGGCATTTTGACATTTATTGGAAAGGAATGTGAATCACTAATGATGAACATCTATGTAGAATAAACTCACAACTAAAAAGATGATTGACAAGCATTTATAACTATGTTATATATGTCGGTGTCTGCCATTTTACCAGTATTGTTGACAGTCGCACGGTGCAGCATCAACCTGCGTCCTCTCTCGAGTCGGTTGGACCGATAGAGTACGTGATACCAGGATCCCAAGACGATTACCTGTATTCCGCCAATACGACACGGCCTGATGAGTTCGTTCGAAGTCGCGTTGTCGATATGATGGTTCGTCTCCACGTCGATCTGTTAGTCCAAGATAAAACGTCAAGGTCAAAATACGACTGGTACCCAGCTAGAAAGCATTCGCTCTCATGGCGGGTGGGGCCGATCCAGATTTCACACACCGAGTCCGTCCGTGCACACGGCGCACATCAAAGCATTCGACAAGAGCACGGCCGATGCGCACCGTCGAGTATAGTCCTTGCCCTTCCCACGGGAACCCGGTCGCATACGCACGAAAATCTGTTCTTCGGTATCTTGCCAAAACGATTCATGCTGTGCTGCATCGACAACGACGCCTACAACGGGGTCTACAACATAAAGCCCGTAACACGCCAAGAACAACTACATCGACTTCCTAGCCGTCTATGTGGACGGTCGACAGATACACTCGAAATATTTCCAACTAAATTTTGCCGACGATCTGGGTGATTTGTTTCATTATGATTTGATATATCAATCGGCACCATGTTTCAGTAGCGATGATCGCTTTCATCATCATCGTTTGAGCCGATGTCGTGCTGGTAAGCGCAAACCATTGACGTGGTGGTAAAATACCCGCAAGTCGTCTCGTGCATTCACGTGCCATACACTCAGGGGGCTGTTGTGGTGGCAATCACCCGAACGTCGACACTATTTACGTTTATCATTAGTCAATGAAATACGTGTGCACTCGTCTATTACCGTGTTGAGCTCGTTTTCATGCATACGCCTATGTTGCGCTTATGAGACAACTTCAGGTGTCTCACATTTCTCACGCTTGAAGTTGTGAAGCTATTGTTATTAATCTTCAACGAAGCATGAGAGAAATGTTGATGAATACGTTTAACACGATCTCTCAGTGCGCACATTTCGACAAGACAGCCACATGATTTTTCTGTTTTTATATATTGTTCATGGCTCCAAAATGTGGTTGTTGTAAGAAATTAACTTACTTTGGAGCAACATTTGTAGAAACGTACGACGATTCGACCTGTCACCTACGTGTAGGTGTTGATATTGCAACATGACTTTTCGGTTGTTTGAAGAGTTGACGGCGTAGTCACTAGCAGTTTAGTAGCAACTTGTCCGTGAACCAATGTTTGCTGATATTGTTGACATATTTTGTTGTTTATATCGCAAAAACCAGATTTGCATTTTGCTGGTATGCTCTAAAAGCACCAGCCCGTAAGAGGTGTGCCCGCACCAACAAGCTGTACCAGGTGCGCTATTGTCAGCCCAGTCACTTGAAGCACAAGTCCACACCAAGGAGATTATGGTGTAAAATAGTAATGCTTAAATGATCACGTGAGTACCGTTATGTACCTGTTTCTAAATATACTCCTAATTACATGATGAAAACTGCTAGAGCATGAGTCTCCGGGTTCAAATGTTTGTCCGCGCGCACGTGCGTATGCCTTCGTTGAACACTTTTAGATAACGAACCGCAATGACGATTTTTCCCTGTCTCCATTTCTGATTAAGCCAAATACCTTTGTTTGTTGTGCCTCTTAGGTTGAAATTTAAAGGACACAGGCGACATGAGTGTTACAATTAGTATTTGTATTATCTATAGGCAGTCGTTATAACAAATCCTCAATCTAAAATCTGAATAGGTCTATTATTGAAACTTTCACGGATAAAAGAAAAATTTGGAGTGGCATTAAGCAACGATACAGTTTACATTTCATGGAATATCACATGACGTTCAGACTGATAAGTCAAAATATGGACGCCGATAAAACAAGAGAGAAATCAAACAAAGAAGTTAAGTGGTATTATATATTTACATTTGTGGATAGACTTTCATGTGTTATGTATGATTATGCAACACTATGTTCAGTGTCATGTTATGCGCGTGGATTCCTGTGAACGTGCGTATGCCTGTTTCCGTGTGTTCTTTCTCAGTGTATGCATGTGTGTGCGTGCCCGTGTCACTCCATCTATGTCTACTGTTCTCTCCAAGTGTATATATCACAGTTTTGAGTATTTTCTCAAATATCTCTACAACATTCACTAATCACCACCAACGGAAGGCTGATTGTCGTCTAATGTCATCAGTTACGAGATAGTCATCGCTGATATCACGAAAACAACTTCCCATCGACATAGCAAAATGTATTCAATTTATTCACATCTGACAGACAACTACTGCTACAATTGTATAAACATGAAAGTAAAGTATATTTATTACTTGGCACTGGTGGAGATCGTAGCGAGCCTGGCATATTTGGACATAGACTGACCGGATATGTCTTTGATTCTATATACGTAATCCTGGATGGCGTGACGTTCGATAGCGTAAATATAACATCGTTTAGTTTATTGTGTCATCCGATTAAAGATTGCACAGATACATCAATGATCTGATGATAAAACAAAGTATTATTTTACCCTACTTTTTTGAATGGACGTATTGTATATACGAATTACACTATACTATGAACCGTTTCGGGCGGACCTTGGCTGTTGCTAGCACGATATCATTCCTTTACGTCACCAAATCACTTACATTATTGTGACGTGTTACGGCGCTTATGTGCCCGTAATGCCAAGCGCCGTGCACAACATAATAGTATTCTAAAGTTATTATTTACCATTCAACAGACAGCATGTAAATATGTTTAGATATTGATAGCACCCAACAAATGATAGCCACTGGCCCTACAGAACAATACAAACTGTATGTTTGTTTTGTTTTTTGGAATCCGTTATAATGGCTAAAATCTTCTACCACAATATCGTCTCGTCGCCAGTAATAAATGCTCTGAACATAATAGGCAGTTGACTAATTAATTGGGATTTGCTGTAAATAGCCTTCGCTTGAAAAATGACATCCTACAAAACCAACCTATTTTGTTCAATTTACATGGAAAACTAACTCTAAACTCTTTCCGTTGATTCGGCAGATTTCCTATGGTGCCCATGCCGCTTTGAACTCTTGATGCCTTTGTCTACAGGGTCTGGTACATCTGAAACAACGATTTTCAATATTCAGTGGAAAACAGCCAGTGTACTAAAGATCTTTTATTACCCACGTCCTTTCTAACATCATCTCACTGGTGTTTGTAATAGAACACCCCCGACCAGGAGCATGAGACAGACATCCTATTTGGCAGAACCATATATAAGTTGCAGTTGTAACTATTAATTAATCAATTATAACACAGTTAATTTTACTATAAAGCTCAGTAGTACAATATTTAGTAATCATGGTGTATTATTTCAGAGTAGTTCTCTGTGTATGTAACCAACTATTATAAATATATAGTACACTGTATACATATTGGTTGTGCATAGTTAGTGTGCACAAATGTCGTTAATAAACAATGCTTAGTATAATTATAACGAAAATCATACTATTTTGGATTCAGGGCGCTGCCATCTTGAAGCACAGAACCAGTGACGTAAACCGCCTACGTCATTGGCGCATGCACGTTCAAACATCCAACGTCTGTCCACGGTGTAGCGCTTACATTTTTCCGGCGTTAAAACCGTTCCGATTCACGTTTCTGCGCATGCGCGATATATGTAAAATCATCAATTTGCAGCGAAACGACAAAGCATTTATGGTATAAATATTACGGCTTGTTCGTTAGGATGTATATAACCTCTCAGCAAATTTATTTGTCGCAAATTAACACAAGGCTAACCAGTTTTGAGGCATATTTTGATAGCCAGCGTAAATCACAGCCATAATCCGTAACAGTGATTTATAAAAAGCGTAATATTGTATTGCATTGAACGACATTTTAAGAAACTCTTCATAGTAATCATCACAGGAGAGTTAACTAACAGCTGGTGACATTTATACCGAATATGCTTTGTTGTTTCGCTGGATATTGATGATTTTACATTTATTGCGCATGCGCAGAAACGTCAATCGGAACGTTTTTTACGATCGGAAAATGTAAGCGCGACAACGGTTATTCTATATGCATTGTGCACTATGACATCACTATCTGGGAAAGCCCTTCTGGCGCAATGCATTATGCATTTTGTACTCGTCAAAATGGTCTTATGCTGCCATTATCCCATGTAATAAAAACTGGAACTGGCTGTATCACAAACTGGCTACATGACAAGACGAACAAGTGATTACAACTTCACGGCACACAATCAAAGTGTGTATGCGTCCGTCATCAATCAATGGGCGTCGCAACTTGTTGTGTTACTCATTTTATGCTATACTATTTGACAGGTCAAACATCCGTGTCATTTAAATGTTATGGAAGGGTTGTTTACAAGTGGCGCTGATAAAACGCAGGTTTTTTTTGACAGTGGCGTATTTTTCACGATTTAGAATTCATAATTTTATTTGTGTATGTATTTCACGCAAAGCAACAATTGTAATCTTTTGCTTTAAGATAATCTACGGTACATATCTGCTACAGACGTAGCACACAAACTTTATAAAGAATATAATTCAACACGTCAAAGCCAAAGGTAGTGAATCAATTAAGGCGGGCGGTTAAATAGTTCATTAGTCAATCGAGTTAAAATACAACAATATCCAATGTAAGCATAATTTTCTAAAAGCCTACAACATATATACACTAGTTGCAATACGTACATTTTATATACGTAACAGCCAAATCATTTTGCAGTTGGAAGGAAATGTGCGGTTTAATATTTCATAGTTCATAGTTCGGCGTCGGAAGAAATTCTGGAATATTGAATTGGCGGGATTGTGTGCAGAACTGACAGTGATTTCGTACATTTTGCGTAGAGACTAGAGTCATCTAATGAATTTCTAACCACTGAAAGTATTACTAAACATTACCATGCACACTTTATTAGTCATCAGTATTCTTTCCTACTTTGCTTTGAACGGTAAGTAAAAACAACATTTGTAGTATTATATTTACCTTTTTTGGCACTTATGCAGAATTTGGACCCACCTCACTCAGTCAAGGCTCAAATCAATGACAATGTTGCCTTTATAACTATATTTGTCTATGTTGGATACCTCACACAAACTCTAATCCTAAACATGGTCAATCAGCATTCAAAGGTATATTTATGTTTACAAATATTGCATTTTGAGACCCAAATTGCGCTCCGATTTGTGCCAGTCGCAAGCGCAACGATGCATGTCACGTGTCACTGCGCCGTGCACATGAAATGAGCGATAAACAGTTTGTTTATGCCGCCCGCGTTGTCTTTTTGACCTCAAAAGTCTGCTAAGGCTTATGTTAAATGGTTGAATTAACAAAATCAAATATCAAATGTTGGCAAAGGTACAGTTATAATGGCAAGATTGAGGTGGGTCCGAATTCTGCATAAGTGCCCTCTGTTTTTATTTTTATATAGTTAGTCGTTCTGACTTCTGGCCAGGCCGCGAGTCGAACACACAATATTTTTCCAACATGTGAAGAAACAATGGCAATTAATATTGATATTTAAAATCTGTAACGCTTATTTTATTCCACTTGTGCAAGCGAATGGCTAAAAAGGTTTATTTTAGCGAAACACAAAGAGTCGAAATGCCAATGCCATGGTATCGCGATGGTGATATTAATTACAAGATTTAATCACATGGCCACCCATAGCTTTATGTAGAGACCCGTCCACCCGTCATTTGGACGGGTAGAAATATGGTGGACGAAATGAAGGAGCAAAAAAAAAACCAAAACCATAGATATTGTTAGTTATGCCTTGAAAGTGAGTATAAATGGTGTCATATATGTGTTTTCAGGTTATCAGGAACAATTTGAAATAAGACATACTTCCCTTTAATATGGTGTAAAACAAATAATCCTAATTTTATTGGCAATTACAAATTCACATTTACAGAGATTATTTTTCATTGAATTGCACAGATATATCTAAAGTGTTTATCCCAATAATTAATTCTCCACCAAGCAGCAGTAGATCAATATGGTTTAAGTACACTAATTATAATCTACCAACTTATTAAGTGGCAGTGGTTCATATTTATGCGTACCATGTATTATACCATAAATAGTTCTGATGTAAAATCACTGCCAAAATGATGATTCTAATAACTGCTTCAAATGTAATACTAATAGTAATATGTTATATTCAACATAAAATAGTACTGTATTAATACTATAGTACTGTATTAGTACAATAGTATATATATATATATATATATATATATATATATATATATATATATATATATATATATATAATATATACATATATTCAGTTATGTTTTATTTAAAAATAATTTTACTTTACAGGTTTACCAAGAATGTCTCTTTCAAACGTCAGATTTTCTTTTTCAATAATGTTGTTTGTAAATTACTATATTATTGTCCAGTTCGTTAGTTACTTTTGTTTTCTGTCGTTAATTTTGTGCGCTGTTCGTAGTTTTATCTAAATCTGTCTTCCCGTCATTTAGTTGGGTAAAGTTCATTTTGGATGGGTACAAATTAGAGTCGATGGGTAAATGTATTACCCACTCTATGCATGCTTAGAGTTGATTATGAGCACACACGCACAAAGACACATGTATTTCTGAATTGTTGGTGTTTTCTCCAATGTATCACCGAATGCTTTCCGTTTGTTTTTCGAATGTATTCAGTATGGTTTCAGAATGCTTTCAGAATAGACCGAATACTTCTCGCATGTTGACTTCGAAAGGTTTCCCTTCCGAACGCTTACCGTATGCTTTCCGAATGCTTTCAGAATCGACCTAGAATGGACCGAACTCTTTTCGCATGCTTTCCGCACGCTTTCCGAAGGGTACTGAAAACGTTCGGAAAGCATGAATTCGTCATGTTCTAGGTCCATTCGGGGTGTTCGGAAAGCATACGGAACCCAGCACCTCCAAATTTTCGTTCCCAATGCACCAAGAACTAGACGCATGCATCACGAACGTTTTCCGTACATGCCGTATGCTCCTAGAATGCTTCCCAAATACTTCCCGAATACACATGGACGCCACATTCGGATGGGCGATGAAAAATCAACACATTTTTGGAGCTACCGAATGCCGTTCCGTATGCATCCGTACGGAACCGAACAGCCAGTATGCTCCTAGAACACACCGAATGCTTCCCGAATATGATCCGTTCGCTCCCCGAACACCCACATTCATATTCGGAAAACAAATGGAATGGCCAGTGTGATCGGGCCATGATGCGCAAATCGTGGCATGCATTATGTTTTGTTTTGTTGCAGTTGTGTGTAAACATTTGAGGACTCACCCACAGAATGTCGCTGCGCTGGCTGGACAGAATGTTACACTCAGGTGTGCTGGGCCCACTGTAACCTGGATGGAATATGTTTCACTTGCTTCCGACCATCCAGAAACTATATCATCTGAGACTGAAAAGTATCATCCTGACAAATATCACGTCGAAACCAAACCTACAGGAACATATGACTTGACTATCATATCTATTCAACTAAATCAAGCTGGACGATACACGTGCAAGTCATTAGAAGCGCCAGATTCCCACACATCGGTATACGTTATCGTATTCAGCGGTAAAACATTATAATTAATTAATTAATTATTAATGTTGCTATGATGGCTTTATATTAAAACGCATGTATAAGCTTATTTATAGTATATTTTTAAAGTTGTATTAGTAATAATTATACTTATTTTATAGCAGTATAATAATAATTGACCAGTGACCGTGACGTGCTTTGAATATGCACGAATGCACGAGTTAACGTAAACCGTTTAAAATGAGTGTTATTTCTGTATGCAGTCATCCAAAAAAATAAAGCACTGCAGTTGATATAAATCAGGTCAAACAATTGATATAGCATTAATATTGTTATAGATGTTATTTAGTAATTCTATTTTATATTGTATCATTGTGTTAATGTCTTTGAGCACTATCATCTGGAACCAGTGCACTCTAAATGTGCTCTTGTTATATTATATTTTATTATATTATTACATTTTTGGGAGACATTTCTAAACATTTATATATATATATATATATATATATATATATATATATATATATATATATATATATATATATATATGTATGTGTGTGTGTGTAACAAAATATATATATATATATATATATATATATATAAATATATATAACAAATTATATATTTATATATATATATATATATAACAAATTATATATATATGTATAATTCGTAATTCATTTATATTTTAACATATGGCTTAAACGTTGATGCTGCTTGTTACATGCATATACCCAAAAAGATTACTTTGTTTACATATTAACAGTATTGCCGTATTTACTGACTGCTGCTTTCAGCATTTGATCCAAATTGTACATTCAACGCAACAACGAGCAATGAGACAGTAGTAAGCGAGTACATTGAATACAGCTGTGAGCGGACGTTTAAGGGTCTACTTACCCCAAAGATGAAATGGAAGGATCTAACGAGTGGTGCTTTTCTACAAGCCAAGAACGAGTCAAGCAATGACACTATCAAGTACAGTCTTGCTGTGGAGATGAAAACAATTCACAATCAAGCATATATCATCGATTGTTACACCTACTTTGATCAGCCACCGCGTCAACAATATTTTGCGGACAACATACCTATAAACGACCTTGCATTCAACAAAATATACACGTTGCCCATGCTAAATGTTTATTGTAAGTATTTGATTATAAATGATCATACATTTTGTGATAGATTGTCAGCTGTTTTAATATAGAGATATGAAATACCATCCTAATCTGTAAGAATAAACTAACTTAAGACGATACATAGTCGATGTAGACAATCGCCTTGGACTCGCGACATTGACTATTACATAGCCTATTCATTTTGTTACAAGTATTTATTTTGTTGAAAATGTTGCTTCAGATGGACCTGAGAAATTGGAGGTGACGATTAATGGTCGTGCATGTGGCGTAGGGGAGACGGTAGATGCTGGAGAGACAATGACAATTACTGCGGCAAGCAACCCAGCAGTAGTAAATTACACGTGGACAGACACAACATCAAACGAGACTAGTATTGGCAGATGGCAATCCTTCAACGTCACCGAGGCTATGGTTGGGCATCGGTCATTCAAAGTGGAGGTGTGCAATGTGATACCAATTCCATCCCCATACACGGTCTGCTGCAATATTATATTGAACATTACAGTGAATAGTACTGGTAAGTGTCTCCCATAATATTGCTAGCTGGTGGAGTTTAAATAAATCTTGATGGTTTGAGCATAGTGTGGAAAGGATTCAAAGTTTATTAACTTAGCCTTGCTCAAAAAATGTCTCAATAATGGGATGTGCATTGACTACATTAAATGCCAGGAGATTAGTGTAAGAAATAAATGTTTTTTGTGGGCAAGAGTTCTTGTTTTAGAAATATCCACTTTACATTTTGTACAGTTGTAGTATTGCATACCATTTATTAGCCTATATAATATGTTTAAGTATATGTCTGTGTGTATTCCTTCTTTGCTCAGGTTGCTCTATTATAACAATAGATTGTGAATGATCTTCGTCTCATCCTGATATGGTGGTTATTGATTTTCTGGTTTCTTACTGTTCCGATGAACAACACATGAACTGTTGTACCTTCGGCTGGTATATCGTACCTTCCCCAACAGCTGTCCGTTGAAGAAGCGTTTCAGTATGACACCTTCATTGATCAGCTATCAGTTCTGCTTCTGCGGGGCTGTATGTTGTTGTCTAGAATGGAGTTCTTCAAATGTGCGAAGCTGTATCTTTTTAACTTTCTTTGATTTGTCATTCAAACAATGCTGGAACTCAGTCTTGCCAGTTTGATTTACATTTTCCAGATCATTTGCTGTTTAATGCATGGTTTTGCCTATTATTGATCAGTTCTTGTGTCCAAATCATCGTAGTATTGCTAGACATTCCCCGCCTCCTAAAATGTCATCATTTCTTTGAAATTACATGATACCCCTGGCTTTGTGTATAGCCACTTGGTTCTTGCTTTAGCATCCTAGGTTGTATGTGTAAACCCACTCGCACTTTCCTCCACATATCTGTAGTATGTGTGCTTAACAGCCTTATCAGAGGGGATATCATTGAATGAATTAACTCTTCTTCATACAACATAGTGAACTTTCTTGAAGTAACTAATTTATATACATGTGGTTCTGTAATCTTCAGGTTGTTCATTTCCTTTAAAGACAGTAGCAGCGAATAGCAGTAGTGGTGACCAGCAGCAACAATAAACGACAGTATGTTGTTAGACTTAGCCAAACTATGCTCCCAATTGCCTTCACGAGATGCAATGAACCTAAAAATAATGTCAATCATATTGATTTAGGGTCTACAGAGAACATAGGTAGGGTTAGGGTTTGGACTTATTGCATTCCTTATCGTAGATAACCAACTGGGCAATCGTGTATTTTTAAAAATAAATCCAAAGGGAAGCGAGTGTCGTTACTGATTGATCCAAGTCGCAATTGTTTTGCAAGTCATCTGCCAGTCCACTGGTGCAATTCCACGCAAGAGGGTAAATACAAGGCACAATAGTTTATATCGGACACGCCAGCGAACTAGAAGCCATTGCAACTTTATCAACAAAGGCGTAATATTTTAATGTTTTCGTTGATTTGTCATTAATCTCGCTGCCGAATTCTGCATCATCTGCAACTTGTTCATGGCTGCTTCCCTAATGCCATATAGCACGGCACTACCATAATCCTGCCGCATATATAGGGATTTATAGGGATTATGTACCGTAGTTATAGTATTCTTTTATTTATTTATCATTATTTGTATTTATTTTTTAGACTTATTTAAGTACTTAGTAATAGTAATATTAGTAGTTGTAGTATTCTAATAGTATCATTCATGATAATGATATTTATTTATTTTTATATGTTTAGTTTACTTTTACAATAATGTCCATAAAGTTTTATGTTCTCGGTGGTCCTCGATATAAGCCCCTAGGGGTTTCTAGAGGATCTCCACGGTTACATTTTATAATCATGTTTATGCTTATGTTTGTATGTTGTTGTTGTGACCGAAATAAAGTTCAATTCAATATATTAACAATAAAAACATAAGCAGTAGATAATTTATTGATTTAAAATGATTCAGGTTTTAATAATTATTTAGTGAAAATATACAAAGTGTATACAAATATTAATGGTTTCGTGTCAGATTTGAACCAGTGTCCTTCCAATTGTGAAATCGAAAACACCTAATGAGCGCTTTTACCAAATGAGCCAGAGACAAGCGGTATTCGGGTACTGGATAAAGTGTAACGTTAAATCTACAATACCTGCTTCATTCATCTGCATATTAGTGATATTAATGGATTATAAAACATTTCTGTCTGAAGTTAAATGTAATGTATGTGTCATTGCGTGGATTATCTTCCATGGGCTGCAGTCGATATAATTACTCAGAAAACGAGCCGAAGGCGGCGACGAACCCGACGCTCAGTGAGGCCCCGTCAATATCCGTGGCTTCAATTTTGTAACAACATTATTATTATTTTGTTCTTAGAATGTTAAACACAGTCATGCTTAACTTATATATACCAACTGGACTAATATACATGTCGAATTATTTTTATAAACAGTAAAGGTAACATTATACCGTGTGCTACTTATGTGTCGTGTGATAAATTAATAGTTGCCCACCTAAGCACTTGCATTCATGCAGTGCCCGTCTGTAGTGAATTATACTGTAATAAATAAATACAATCTAAGAATAGACCGCCTCCTTATGAGGAGAACATGTACTGTAAAACGTCAGTTTGGTTTACGCATAATTCAAACCTTTAATTTGGTTTTGTGTGAGGCGTTGATTGGAGGCATGACTAGTGACGTAGTTTTTGTTTGACAGCCATCATACCAGAAGAGGTAACAACAACAGCAACAACAACAACAACAACAACAACAACAACAAGATTGGGAACTGGCGTAATCATAGGCATCGTAGCAGCCGTATTCTTGATGTACATCATCATACATAGCACCATATACATCATCAACATACGCAAACGCAAGCGCAAACAAGGTAAGGATCTTTGTTTTGTTGTCGTAATAGTAGACTAGTTGGTGGGTGTCATAGGGCCAATTGGTAGGTGGTTGTAATGTTTTACTCTGTAAAATCTATACAGTTTCCCCATTAACCTACGGGTATTAACTGTGATCTAATTAATTGCTTATGCGATTATTAGTTTTGTATTATTTCGTAAGGAATAGTGATTTGTCGTGTATTGAGTGGAAAAGTCTAAATCAGAAAGGACTCAACAGTATGGCGTGTTTCACTGTATCTGTTCACGTAAACGTAATAATTGATTTTGGAGACATGATACAGTAGTCTGATGTTTCAGCTATCTTCTTTGTAGCTGACACACCATTTTGTTTATTGCTGCAGTGTTCCAGGTCACTGTTATTGCCTACAAGCTCTTACTTGTTGCTGCGTTGGATTGAGGGCGTGTGGCATACCACTACTACGCTGTCTATCTAGGTGTACAGTTGGGTCATGGTGCCTTCCCCCTAATACAGTGCCCATCCCTTAGTGCACATTGCCCCAGTGGTCGTGCTACTTTCTCTTAGTTCACTGCTGTGTCTTATTCATTCAATTGGATCTGTATCTTTACATTCCCTACTGTGTCGGTCTATAGTTCTTGTTATCTCACTGCCTGTCTCTTTATCCATGAATCCTTCTATCCCTGCGTCTCAACTTCCTTTCCTCCCTAACAACCTTACTCATAAGACTGTATTGATTGTATGTCCAAATGCAAAATGACGTGAACATTAGCAAAAGTAAGACAAAGAATTTGTTGTTGATTTATCTAAAACAAGGACAAACTTCCCAACCATACGTATCGATGAAACAGACACTCAACGAGTAACCAATGCGAAGATACTTACCAGGCACTTTCTTCTAAGCAGCCATCGTATTTACATACTTTGCTTACTCCTATAAGAAAACCTATTCAACTTCGGTCATCTACTTCTGATTTACTCTTTGTACCAAAGGTCAATACTAATATGGGGACCAGGGCTTTTGCTGTGGGTGCGCCTACTCTATGGAATATGCTTCCTTCTAGCGTGAAATCAGTTGAAAATATTGCTAAATTCCGTCGTCATTTAAAAACATATCTGTACAATCTGGCCTATCCACCATAGCTCCCTGGCGCATCAATCAATCTGATGACAACTTGATTTGTTTACCGACTATGAGATCGATTAATCCTTTTTGTTTTGATGCGCCTCTGAGCTTGGTTTCTAAGGATATAGGCGCAATAGAAGTTAACTAATTATTATTATTATTATTATTATTACCATCACTAACAACCTGACATGGGACGTACGACGAAATAGCACGAAAAACAAGCAAGAGGCTGTTTCTACCGCTACAACTCAAACGATCAGGCATTCCCATTGAAGATCTTCTGGAATACGCTTGTCCAGCATGGTCGAACTCATTCACATTGGGTCTCCAAAGTGACACGGAGCGAGTACAAAGACGTGCTATGAACATCATATACCCGAACACTCCCTATATTGTAGCATTAGCGAATGTACAGCTGACTTCTCTGAAAGAGAGAGAGAGACGAGCGCAGTTATGTGAACATTTCTTCGAAAAGCCGCAGCACAAACTGCATAAACTACTACCAAAAGCAAGGACTACAACACATAATACACGATGTCGTACTCGATATTCTTTACCCAGAGTAAAAACCAACAGGACCAAGAACTGTTTCATCAACTGGTGCCTGTCCAATCAAAAGAACTCACAGTGACTCTTAACCAACCTTCATGCATGCTGATATGGGTATGTGTAAAATAATGTAAAGCCTTAATTTATTTTTAAAGTTGCATTCTGACTTCCGCCATGTTTAAAATAAATTTTTCCAGTAAACCAGCATTCTCCATACACTATATATTGTTTTCCTCAACTACCTATCAACTTATTTTCACATAATATGCCATTTTAAGATAAAAAGGAGCAAAAGACGAAAAATGGACCTGGTGAGCCTCACCAGTTAAAATTCACTGATTGGTTTAGACCTCGAAGAAGGGGATTCCAGTGAAAAGCGCTGTCAGGAAACCACACTAGGGCCACACTAAACGGCGGATCACAATTGGCAGACCGCACGGAAACGACATACCACATTCACAAAGATGCCACCGCTCGATACGCTCCATATTTACGGCATGTCCAGTTGCCCACATACAAACTATCGCTGGCTACGCGCCTGTACGGTCAATGGCTAATTGAGGATGATTTAAATAACTAGGATATTGTTGCCTAGTGGCGCCTCTAGCGACTAACGTGGATATGTGGAACCGCCTTTTAGTTTACCCCATCGTTTACTTACGTTGACCGGAGAGTTCCGATGGTAAAAATAGATCGACTTTTGGGAAACTCCAGAGCCGTTGTTTGTTGCAAACTTATATTTGATCAAATAACGTATAAAACCACGAAGTGAGACAAATGGTAGGAAGTATACTAATAAGCAAATATCGGTCATGGTGTACATTGACTTTTCTAAAATACATTAAAAAGGGGAAATTATGTCAGAATGCAAGTTTAATATCTATTTTTTTTTTATGTTTTAAACTATTTATAGAAAATATGTTTTAATGTCTTAAATTATTTAAATTACTTTTATAGATACATATTGTATATTCTCTACATTATAATTTATAGTTATGCTAACGTCTTACTATATATATATATATATATATATATATATATATATATATATATATATATATATATATTATTTATATATTTTTAACAAATATACCCATTTCAATCTCTATGAATGCCCAAAGTGAAATTTAACTATTATGTAACTCACAGGGACACATTGCGCTTTATGTGGAAAGGGCAACATAATATAACCAGTTATTATTAAATTGGGTTTTAGTTACAAGCCTATCCGACTCGCGCATACGCGCTAGACACCGCTATATAAAGCGATGGCTGATGCGGGTTCGACCTCATTAATTCAAAAAAATGTATTCGAGAGTGAACACGCTTTATTTTGTTTCCGAATTTTCGTTTTTATGTCGTCCAAATTGTGTGTTACGTAATGATTATTTACTGATATTTGATGATAGATTAGTTTGTTTGTGTAGTTTGTCAAGTTTAGGTTTTATTTTCGAGTTACTTGAGGACGGAATTTCGTCGGCCCACGATGGAGCAAAGCGTCGTCATTTTGTTTCTACTGCGATCTTCCTTCTAACTTCCGAGGTTTGCGAAAGGTAAAATATGATGTCGAGCCAGGACTTGGTGTGGATCGGTTGAGATTCCCACGTTTTCTGGCTCGCGTAGTTTGTTGCGTCTGGGGAGGTTAGATTTTTCTGGATCACTGTTGGAATGTCTTCATTGCCAGATCGTCTTCCACTGATATCGTGGAGGGACTGTCGCATCCCTTGCAAGTCGGCTGGAGTTGAAGTGTAAGTTTGCTGACTTACTCTCTGGTGTTTGCATTCTGAGTGTTGGTGGTTTGATTTTGACCACGCGGGAACTCCGGAGACGTTGCTATAAGTAGGTGAATGTGTGAGTTCGCCCTGGGATTGGTTAACATGAACGTTAAGAGGGTAGCACGCGTAGTAAGACAATGTCAGTGCCAAGAATAAAATAAAGCTTGCTCGCTAGTTGATTGGTAACGAAAAGAAACACCTGTCCATTATGTACAATGCGGCACTGAAAAGGAAGGCCAGACACATAGTGTCCGATCCTACCCATCATTTGAATGACGCTTTTCAGAAACTTCCGTCAGGGAGACGTCTAAAAGTTCCACTAGTCAAAAAGAACCTATTCAAGAAATCGTTTATACCCTCTGCCATTTAAATTTAGAATGCTAAATTTTAATGTACTGTTTACTTCTTATATTCCATACACTTATTGCACTGATTTATCTAATCTGATTTATTTACCAATTTTAGTAAAGATTATTAATGTTATCACATTGTGTCTTATCAAAGAACCTCTTAAGGAATATTACTTGTTTATGTATTTATTTATTATTTAGAGTACTTATTTATATACTTAATTTATTCACTTTACCAATGTTAGTAAAGATTAGTTTTATTACAATGTTAATGTGTCTTATTAACCGTATATATCATGGCTCACCAATCTGTCATCTTACTGTGTAATTGAGGAACATTTTCTATTTTTAATGTGATGTTTTAAATGGACAATAAAGTCTTTTGATTCTTTGAATCTTGAATCTAGTATGCCAGGTGGTGCGAAGGCAGAGTTGTCGGCGCTGTACGAGGATGGGTGGTGACTGAAATTACCGACTTTTTAAAGACCCTGTGTACTGATTCTCGTTTGTCATTTTGGTTTTACAGGGTTTTCTGAAATATCCAGCTACAAATATTTCGTTCGGATGTGGTACATCTCAATGATTTGGAGAATCACAAGTTGTTCCCCACCATCAAGGGTGCTGTGTGTTAGCGACTGGCCATACTTTATTCATTACAGTAATATTTGGTGGGACAATCTTACTGAAATGCCATGCAAGATGTTGTAGGCATTGAATTCCTGTTCAATCGGAGTGGAGTTTTTCTTTACCTAGTTGTGAATGTAACCACAACAGTTTAGCCGCCATGTATCGGACAGTAGTGTATGAACCTGAGCTCATAGTTTAACCAATGTGAACATTTTGAGACATGGATAGCTTGAACATAAACTGCCATGCAGTAGGTTGGAGGGATGGGTAGCAATTCAATTAGATCGCCAACCATTTATCAGTGATATTCAGAATCATTCCAATTATATCGCTAAGTAACGATGGGATTTGAATGAGTATGTTCACCGTCATGTGTAAATTTGGAAGCATGAATATTAATTTTCTCATCGTTTACACGTTATTAGTCCAGCATTATTAGATACAATTGTTATGGCATGCATTTAGATTAGTTAGATGGACAAAGAATTATTCGGACGGTAGGCCTGCGACAAGGCATATAGGAATGAGTTTGGTCAACCGACGTTGTAATTGATAATAATATTTCAGATGCCAATTAGGCAGTCGCAGCGCAAAACGGAGAGGAATGCATGGACCTGTGCGATGGTGGAACTGGACTAATCGGCAGTGTCTAGATCCGTCAACGTGGCAGCCGAGCCTGTATTAGCTGCTACTCGTTTCGCTAAAGAAGGTGCATCGTAGACAGCGGCCGGCACTGATAGGCTTACTTTTATTGTCGCCTCGACGCTACCGAACAATTGCGTCCCCTAGATGCGTGAGACGAGAACTCGCTTACAAAGCCTTGTTCCTAATGTTGTAGTGACCACGACGCTTCCGTCGAGTTCACAGGATGCTCCAGTGACGTCGAGAGACCACCAGGAAGTTGATCCCCCAAGACATCACCGGCAGAAGCAGATGGACAGCTTTACTTCAGGTATTGTCCATGTGATAGGGGTCTTGTCTGGTGATTTACAGTTATAGGATAACCATTCTTGTGTTCCAACATTAGCCTTGCCTGCGCATGTTTCAGAGAAGGTAAGAGATCTGGGCAGGGGAATATGTTGATATGTATGCCTTACTGCCAGAGAGTAGCTTCGACCAGCAATACTACAATCTTATTACAAGGCAAGGGGGAAGATGGTAACCAAGTTTCACAAAATGTACCTTCTCTTTGGATGACCTCTGAAATGATACAGTCTAAAAGACGACGACGTCGTAATCTTAAACTTATTGTCTGGCTTAAGACACTTTCGTCATTAGATAGGCTACAATATTATTCTAAACAGTGTCATATTTGCAATAGACAAATGACGAAAGCCAGATTATAATATTTTTTAAATATGGTGTCAGGTAACTCTGAAAATCGTTACCTCTTATGCGGTTGCGTAAATACAATTGTACGTAGACAGACTGCTCCATCTCTGCCAGAATACAATTAATTAAATAACAAATATCATAAATGTATCACTGTGGGTACTGTGTGTTGCTATGGGTGCGCCTACTCCTTGGAATAAGCTTCTTTCTAGTGTTAAATCAGTTGAAAATATTGCAAAAGTACGCTGGCGCATCAATCAATCTGTTGACAACTGGATTTGTGTATTCACTATGAAGTCGATCAACCCTTCTGTATTGATGCGCCTCTGACCGTGGTTTCTAATGATTTAGATGCAATATAAGTTACTTAATTACTGTTCGTTTGTAATATTCCCCTCCTTTTAAAGTGAATTCATCATTCTGTTGAGTTCAGCGTTGTACTTCCTTTACTTCTACGGATCCTTCTTTACCTTCTCATACGTTGTTTGGTAATTCAGCATTACTTCTATTTTGTCTTCGTATTCTTTCGTTTCCATGACAACCGTAACCTTTCCCTTGATGGACTTCTCCTTTTGTAGTTCTGTTATTGTTGTTCTTTTCTGGTTGGTAAGATTCGGTTTTGGAACTTGCCGACTTCAAAACTCCCGTAATGTCTGCAAGAAGTTTGTCTTTTTGTTCCGGTGGCAGGCTCTACATCGCCTGCTCTTCCATTACGACAAACTCCTCGGTCGGTACTGTACCTGGCGTTACCGCATAATTAAGCCCTTCTGTAGTATGTTGTTCTTGTCCCTGGTCACTTTCTATTTAGATAGGCATACTACTCATCTTTTTGTTGAGTTCCGGTAAGATCAAGTTCGTTCACTCTGTCTCTCTTCGTTTCCAGGCGCTGAAACTTGTTGATGTTACCATTTTGTGTTCTCGTACGTACTATAGCTGACATGCGCGGTGTGGCGCATGACGTTTTATTGTTCTTCCGTTGCCAACGAGGCAAAAACCTCATACAGGTAAAAAGAAACATCTTGATTTTGTACATGAAAAGTGAAAACAGTTGATTTGGAAAAGAACTACCTTGTGAAATGTTCGATAATCTTATTTCTAATGTTGTAGCGAAGCTGTCGATGACGCAGGACGAGTCATTTACATCGACAGACCAACAGGGAGCCAGACCTCGCAGACGACACAAGGAAGAATCAGCTACAGTTGTTCCCAAAGTACATAGCCATACGAAGCCGGTCCAGAGTTCTGTGACAGGTATTGTAGATGTGGTAATGGTCTTGTCTGGGGATTCACAGGTATAGGGTAGCCGTTCTTATGTTTCCAACATTAGTCTTACACGCGTATGTGTCAGAGAAGGTAAGATATCTGGGTAGTGGAATATGTGGATATGTATGCCTTTGTATGACTTGTTCTGAAAACCGGAAGTAGCAAGCAGGTCCGGTGTGACTGCCATCTAGCGGATACATGCATCTACTATAAATCCTCTCATTGTTGTGTGAAAGAACCTAGGCTGTCATTGCACCAGAGTACATGAACATGTCATGCTGTGAATCGGCTATGAAGTGTCAGATCTCATCTTACCGAACATACACACTCGCTGGTTCTGCCAAATAGGATGTCTGTCTCATGCCCCTGGTCGGAGGTGTGCTATTACAAACACCAGTGAGATTATGTTAGAAGGGACATGGGTAATAAAAGATCTTTAGTACACTGGCTGTTCTCCACTGAATATTGAAATCGTTGTTTCAGATGTACCAGTCCCAGCAGACAGAGGGGTCAAGAGTTCAAAGCGGCATGGGCACCATAGGAAATCTACCGGACCAACGGAAAGTGTTTAGTTATTTTCCGAAATAGGTTGATTTGGTAAGATGTCATTTTTCAAGCGAAGGCTATTTACATCAAACGCCAATTAGTTAGTCAACTGCCTGTTATGTTCATAGCATTTATTATTGGCTGAGACGATATTGTGATGGAAGGTTTTAGCCATTGTAACGGATTCCAACAAACACAAAAAAAACGCACAGTTTGTATTTTTCTGTAGGACAAATGGCTATCATTTGTTGGGTGCTAGCAATATGTAAACATATTTACATGCTGTCTGTCTAATAACTTTAGAATACTATTATGTTGTGCATGGCGCTTGGCATTACGGGCGCATAACCGCGGTAACATGTCACAATAACGTAAGTGATGTGGTGACGTAAACGAATGATATCGTGCTAGCAACAGCCAAGATCCGCCCGAAAGGCTTCATAGTATAGTGTAATTCGTATATACAATACAGTCTAAGGTAAAATGATACTTTGCTTTATCATCACATCATTGCTGTATCTGTGCGATCTTTAATCGGGTGACACAATAAACTAAACGATGTATATTTACTCTATCGAACGTCACGCCATCCAGGATTACGTATATAGAATCAAAGTCATATCCGTTCAGTCTATGTCCAAACATGCTTGGCTACTATGTCCACCAGTTGTATATACATGTGCCACGTAATAAGTATACTTTGCTTTCGTGTTTATACAATTGTAGCAGTAGTTGCCCGTCATATGTGAATAAATTTAATACATGTTGCTATGTCGATGGGAAGTTGTTTTCGTGATATCAGCGATGCACAATCTCGTAACTGATGACATTAGACGACAGTCAGCCTTCCGTTGGTGGTGATTGGTGAATATTGTAGAGACGTTTGAGAAAATACTCAAAACTGTAATATATACTCTTGGAGAGAACAGTAGATATAGAGGGAGTGAGACGCGCACGTGCGCACGCACATTAATACATACAACCTCGCGCGCGCACACATGCACACACACTCTGTGATTAATTATGCAGCCCGATTATAATGAATATTCATGCACGCGCAGTGACCCACGCAAAGACCGTTAACTTTAAACTCAATGAACTTGTCGGATAAAACCGACGTCTGGCGAACTAAACCGAATATTCATGACCATGCCTTATATGGATAGTAGGCCTATAGGTAAAACCCACGCGAGAAACTCCACAATACGCGTATTTTGTGTGTGTAGATATGCTGTCACAGTTATACAACTGATTATCAAAACACATTTAATTAAATAGCAGCACACAATTACTTGAAATAATAATGTTAACATGATTAATAAAAATACATTATGAAGAGTTTATTCTGAAAGAAACCCTTTAAACGGGCCGCTCACAAAATTTATGTAATGTAGACGTGCACTTGTTCGTACTGTGCATAATATGTTCACACGAAAGGGAAGTTCGCGCGCGGAGCCATGCTAACCAACGGTTGAATGAAACATACTCTCGTGCCAAGCAGCACAAGACCTCTGGTTACCACAATCATGCTTCCTAGAGAAAAACACCCGCACACACGTACACTATCATATGTGCGTACAAATAATAAACACCTGTCAAACAAAATACAGACACTTTCAACAGGGAATTATTTAGTTTAATTTCACCCGCCAAGTGGAGACACTACACCAAGCGCTAAACATTTCGTTCCAACGTATGGCGCCACTGTTTCTTGCACTCAAGAATCTGGAAACGAAAATGTTTCGTTACAGTAAATTGAAAGTCGCTCTCAAGCTTAAACTAAGTTTGATTAAAGCATATAAACGATTGTTTTTACTTCGACCACGCTCTTACAAGTCACACAATAAAATGAAACTGCAATGGTGGTGGCATGAAGTCCTACGTTGCAATATTTATTATATTTTATTTTACCTTGTTTTTATGTTCTGTAAGGCTACCAGAAATGCTTTAATTGTCCGTTAATCGATCCGGTCTGTAATCGAAATGAAGTGAGGTTATATGAGGGTAACTCTGACACCGCAGTCAAACGCTAACGTGTACTGTATTGGTGGCGCTAATACAGTCACTTATTTCCGTTCTCTAGAGTGGCCGTATTAGTGAGTCACTCGTCAGTCATATCCTCTTGGCGGTTCCAACTGTGGCAGTTCGTTTCTACGTCCTTTGATAACACACGGTTATAAAACACCAAATTAACAACGACAACAACAACACTAACACGAGAACATTGTGCTGCCCTGTTTTTGTGTCGAATTGTTACAACAGCGTTCTGTTGAGATCACGTGACTCTCAGCCGAGTCTTTCGCCAGAAGTCCCATTCCCCTTGTAAGCAGAATAAAGACGATCGTGGTCAGCGTGGATCCAAAAGTAAGAACCTGTTGAGCTTACGACGTCACGTGACGTAGGCCAGCGACACATGCAGCAACGTGAATCCAGCGACACCAGCAACGTGAATATCAGATCAGTCTCGCGGGCGTTGATGGAGGACGAGGAGGTCCGCCTGTGGTTGCCATGGAGATGGCGTGAGCGTTGTAGCGCACCCAATCATCGAACCTCTTCACGTCTGGGTGACAACGCTTCGTCAGGTCCACACTAGGTACAGTAAATACCATCCAATCTGTAACTTGCGACTGTGTGTGCGTGCGTGCGTGTGTGTATGCGTGCGTGCGCGTGCGTGTGTATGTGCGTGTGCGTGTGCATGTCCATGTATGTGCGTGTGCGTGCGTGCGTGCGTGTGTATGTGCTTGCGTGAGTGTGTATGTGTGTGCGTGTGCGTTAGCGTGAGCGTGCGTGTGTGCGTGCGTGTGTGTGTGTGCGTGCGTGCGTGCGTGCGTACGTGTGTGTGTCAGTGTGTAAATGTGTGTGGGAGTATGTGTGTATGTGTGTGCGAGTGCGTGTGCGCGTGTGCGTGTGTATGTGTGGATGTGAATGTTTTTGTTTCAATCTTTGTTCGAGTAATTATCTCTGTTTTATGTACGGACCCAGCGACAACATTCAAAAAGACAAAATGCATATAGGGGTACGGACAGTGTTTACATACTTATGTTATACAATTTCAGAGTGCATAACTGCATAATTTGGGCGTTTTCTTTCTTTTCCAGTTTCGCCAGAACTCTTATACTTAAATTGTGGAATTGATAGAGCCAGCAGTATAGCGTGTCTCTGAAGTCGTTTGTTTTCAGTTGAACATAGCTCGAAGAGAACCTATCATAACTATGAGAATTTACATTTAGAAACTGCACTACGCGTTCGGTTGCAGTGTGCACATGTGCATACGCGAATGCGTTTCAAGAATGCCAAAGATGTCAGATATGCATACCTGGGTCGCTGAACTACGTGGTAATAGAAGTCAAACATGTTAGCGAGATCTTCGGCTCCTTCAAACTGCATTCGCCGGTAGTCTTCGAGCGTCACCTGGCGGGGCACACGAACATGGTAGTACTTCCGGTTTTGTATGCATTATGAATAATATTGGCGAATATGGACGTTTAACAAAAGCGAGAATCGCGAGTTTTTGGATCTAGCATAATAATAATTCGTAGATAGCATGATATTAATAGAATTGTGATAACTTGGAAGCACAGCTACTGCATCTCATCCTATGTACCGATGTCAATTCGTCTCTCTTGTTAATACTATTTATTATGAAGCAATGTTTGACCTATGGGCTTCTTGTGATATGTCAATGTCATGATCTCTAATACTATCAAACTATAGGGATTTGTCCGAAAATGTGTCACTGGGAAAGACAGTCTCGTGATATTATAATCGATAAAAGGCTTGATATACCGCAGAAATGATTAGCACAGTGTGCAGAACTGGAATGAGCGATATCTGAATTCCCAAACACGAACTACACCGAGCACTCTTTCAATATAATTTGAAGATTGTTTGCAACTGCTATAGCTATACACACACACTCTCTCTCTCCCTCCCTCCCTCTCTCTCTCTCTCTCGCTCTCTCTCTCTCTCTCTCTCTCTCTCTCTCCTCTCTCTCTCTTTCTCTGTCTCTCTCTCCCTCTATCTATCTCTCTCTCTCTTATTATAACCATAATTTTAAATTATATTATAAATTAGTCTTGTATTTTATTATGATTAATGTTTACATCCTGTTTTAATTATGAATCTATCTGTATTTTATGCTTCGCTACTCCTGTATTTTATATTTTATGACGAACGCTGCAAAATGAATTTCCAGGTCCGGGACAATAAAGTTGTATTGTATTGTTTTTCATAGTATTGCATTGCATTGCATTGCATTGCATTGCATTGCATTGCATTGCATTGCATTGCATTGCATTGCATTGCATTGCATTGCATTGCATTGCATTGCATTGCATTGCATTGCATTGCATTGCATTGCATTGCATTGCATTGCATTGCATTGCATTGCATTGCATTGCATTGCATTGCATTGCATTGCATTGCATTGCATTGCATTGCATTGCATTGCATTGCATTGCATTGCATTGCATTGCATTGCATTGCATTGCATTGCATTGCATTGCATTGCATTGCATTGCATTGCATTGCATTGCATTGCATTGCATTGCATTGCATTGCATTGCATTGCATTGCATTGCATTGCATTGCATTGCATTGCATTGCATTGCATTGTACATCGCGAAACGCCAGGAGAGAAACGGAGAAAACAAAAAGCAACTGAGCGCTTTGGAGTAGCGTCGTTTCAGAACGAAGAGCAACAACTGAACACCGTTGGCACGCACCTGTTTGTCTGTAAACCGGAATGGCGGGATGTGTTTCGTGAGGGAAGCCGCCATCTCCTTGATGGTCACCTTGTCTCCGCTGATCGTAAGAGTCTTGCGCAGGAACTGGTCTCGGTGTTTGAACAAACACAGCACGACTCCCCCCACGTCCGCCATGGACATGGCGTCGAGCGACGTCTCTCCCATTGGGATCACTGGTGGACAACCAGAATTAGGGCTCACTCTGGAGTGAATGGAAGATTTAAGAAGGAATTGATGAGATGTGTGCTGCAGTGTGCACTGTGAAAGAATAGGAGATGAAAACCTGGGAAAGAGTGTCCAAAAGATGGAGAGGAAAGGAGGCGAGGAAGACCGAGATTGGGATGGGAGGACTGCGTTAAAAGAGACATGGAAAAGAGTTGGAAAAGAATGAACAACAATAGCAAAAGAGAGAAGGAATTGGATATTGGTGAGAATGTAGTGAGAGAAAGGTGAGGAAAGAGAAGACGAAGATAAAAGACGACGGAAACGGAATCCATGACCAACTTCACACCTGACGACAGGGATGCCAAGGGGAGAAGACTTTGGCTGTAATTGTACACGAAAGTACGATAACTCTTCATAGTTAACCAGTACCATTTTAGTTCACATTGATAACTATAACCGCGACATTTCTAAACAGCAATGCAACTTCCACAATTCTCTCTCTCTCTCTCCCGCTCTCTATCTCTTATTTAGATGGTAATATTAGTTACTGTTTCTAAGGTGATTCCTTCGAATACTATCTTCAGGTGCACGTACAATAAGTTCAGTTGCGTAACGTTAACTACTGAAATAAAAAGCAACGGTATGCCATCAATTACTTATTATATATCGATGTAGAAATAGACGCATGGTGTACACCGAAAACAAAGATGGCCGTTAGAAAGGAGGAAGATTGTATTGAGTCTGAAAGATATGTTGCGGTGTCTTGTGGTATTAAATTGTAACATTGCGTCACAAAGTCATGCATCTGTTGCAATAACGCATTTTGTCTCGAATGCACCCGGAATGGATACTTGACAAAGTGACATTGGAGACTATTGTGACATCACTGGAGACTCTTGACGAACCGCACAAAATCACTTGGCGACTAAACGTCAAAGGGGCACTCCAGTCAGTGAAAGATTCCCAGTATTAACTTGCGTATAGATGTGTGACCGTATACTATATTGGTTGTGCATAGTAATAGTGCACAAAGATCGTCAATAAACATTTAATTATAGAATTATTGTACCAAAAAACATGCTATCTTGGATTCAGAGCGCAGCTATCTTGAGGCACAGGACCAATGACGCCAAATCGTTTACGTCACTGGCACTTTGTTGGAAAAGGCAAAGCCTTGCGGAGGCTCTGGGCACAATAATGATAGTGACGTAAGCAAACCGCGAAGTACTTGATACGTCATATACCGTTGGACATACGTAGGATGTTCGAACGTGTATGCGCCAGTGACGTAAGCGGTTTACGTCACTGATTCTGTGATTCAAGATTATTGAGACTTCACAATTATTACACGCAAGCAATATATTATAAATATGTATAAGTAAATGGTGTGACCCTCCCACTGACTGGAGTATCCCTTTAAGTCGCATCCTACGCATCCTCGCGCGCTAGGGATCACTGCTGTTGATTACATCAGTACCAGACAGAAGTACCATTGGCTGATCCCTTTGCAAACCACTGAATTTAAGCTCAGCCAATGAAATTGCCCACGAGGACTGTGGTTAGCGTCCTGCTGATTTCAGCCGCACGTTGTCCGTGCTATATGTAATGTTTGGGATTTAGAAGCAAATATTCGAATACATACAATTAATTATTTATTAGTTTTGTCAGTATTGTTATTGTTATTATAATGATTGTGTCTTATCAAAGGACTTTTAAGAATTACTACCTGCTTATTTTTTATTTATGTATTATACATATTTATATTACTTATCTATATTATATTTATATACTTAATTTATTACTTTTACGAATTTTACTGCTGATTATTATTGTTATTATCATTTATCATTATATATTGTCAACTGTACCTGACTCACCAATATTATTACTTGCATTTTAACTGAAGAAACATATATAAACTGTTCTTTAAAATGGTAAATAAAAATATTATTTTGATTCAAAGATTTCCTTTAAAACGATAGATTATCTATATAAAGAGTATTATGATAAATTTCTACAATAAAAGAAATGTTATTGTTCAGCACTACCAGCGACAGAATCTTAGCGGGGATAGACCTAATGGTTAAGAAAACACGATGCAATATGTTAAGAATTTACACCAGTAATGTGAAGTAGATCTTAGTGTATGGCTCAGAGTGTTGGTGAATGATTAAACGGGACATGACAAAGATCGCCGCCTTCCACAATGGATGTTTGAGAAAGATCTCCGGGATATTCTGGCTCAATAAAATATCTAACGTGGAACTCCACAAGAAGACGGACTGCAACAGTGCTGTCCTGGAAATTAAACGCCGACGACTGAGATGGCTAGGACACGTCCTGAGAATGCCTAAAGAAAGTATCCCCACACTTGGCCTGAGATGGACACCACCCGGAAGAAGGAAGCCAGGCCGACCAAAGACAACATGGCGAAAGACGGTAATGGCAGAGCTACAAGATATGGGGCTCTCGTGGGGCGAGGCTCAGGGCGCAGCTAAAGACAGGACCCTGTGGAGGAACGTTGCTGTAGCCTTATGTCCCACCGGGGACGAAGAGGATAAGTAAGTAAGTAATACGTTACGTACATAGCGCGTATGACTCTTCGGCCACTTGGACGGGTCTGAAGGGCGGCATGAGGAGGTTCTCGTAGAAGAACGGCACGACGAGGCCCGTGAGCGGCAGCTTCAGCTCGTTCATGTAGCCCTCGACGACTGCCTTCGCGTCCATGTGGCGCGCGCGCAGGCCGAGCGCGTGCACGACGCTCAGCTGGGTGCTGTAGATCACGTGCGGCACGCGTGCGCGCGCGCACGCCGCGGCGATGGCGCGCCCGTGCTGTACCTCGTTGTCGTAGCCGTACGTGTCGGCGAGGTCCGACGCCGTCACGACGAAGCAGCCGACGGCGCCGGCGAGCGACGCTTCAAGTCCGGCGGCATCGCTGGGGAGATTATAGGAATGGCTATCACGTTGGGTGTTGGTGATGGTCTACGGTTAATGCGTGCAGTTATATAATTTTGTTTGTGTATGGGTACTGTTTGATGCTAGTTACAAAATACGTGTTGTATCTCTTTCTCCGTCGCTCTATCCATCCCTCTCTCCATCAATACACCCTTGCCTCCCTCCTTTAATCCGTCCGTCCGTCCGTCCGTCCGTCCGTCCGTCCGTCCGTCCGTCCGTCCGTCCGTCCGTCCGTCCGTCCGTCCGTCCGTCCGTCCGTCCGTCCGTCCGTCCGTCCGTCCGTCCGTCCGTCCGTCCGTCCGTCCGTCCGTCCGTCCGTCCGTCCGTCCGTCCGTCCGTCCGTCCGTCCGTCCGTCCGTCCGTCCGTCCGTCCGTCCGTCCGTCCGTCCGTCCGTCCGTCCGTCCGTCCGTCCGTCCGTCCGTCCGTCCGTCCGTCCGTCCGTCCGTCCGTCCGTCCGTCCGTCCGTCCGTCCGTCCGTCCGTCCGTCCGTCCGTCCGTCCGTCCGTCCGTCCGTCCGTCCGTCCGTCCGTCCGTCCGTCCGTCCGTCCGTCCGTCCGTCCGTCCGTCCGTACGTCCGTCCGTACCTGTGTCAGCCTGCCTGCCTGCCTGCCTGCCTGCCTGCCTGCCTGCCTGCCTGCCTGCCTGCCTGCCTGCCTGCCTGCCTGCCTGCCTGCCTGCCTGCCTGCCTGCCTGCCTGCCTGCCTGCCTGCCTGCCTGCCTGCCTGCCTGCCTGCCTGCCTGCCTGCCTGCCTGCCTGCCTGCCTGCCTGCCTGCCTGCCTGCCTGCCTGCCTGCCTGCCTGCCTGCCTGCCTGCCTGCCTGCCTGCCTGCCTGCCTGCCTGCCTGTCTGCTATACCACACACATACACACACACGCACGCGCACGCGCACGCGCACGCGCACGCGCACGCGCACGCGCACGCGCACGCGCACGCGCACGCGCACGCGCACGCGCACGCGCACGCGCACGCGCACGCGCACGCGCACGCGCACGCGCACGCGCGCGCGCAGACACGCACACGCACGCAAGCACACGCACACGCACACGCACACGCACACGCACACGCACACGCACACGCACACGCACACGCACGCAAGCACGCACGCACGCACACACACACACACACACACACACACACACACACGCACACTATTGTGTAGTTGCTTTACATATATTACGCTTTTCCAATTTAACCTACTCCCGGTTATTTATCCGACTCGTTAAACACTAATCATAGCAACACGTCTCAGACACCAGCAAAGACATTGTAGGGAGCGACAGACCTGAACGAGACGCGTTGCACTTGGATGCCCGCGTCCTCCAACTCCTTGGTTTGTAGGTCATGGTCGAGTTCGGCCGTGACACCGCGGACCTCATAGGAAGCAACCAGTGCTTTGGCGACATAGCTGCCTAGCTGACTTGTCGCCCCAAACACGACAATTGTTGGTGTCGCCATGACAGTGTACTTCCGGTGGCCGTGGGCGATGGTCCGTATGACAGTAGTGTCAACTGGAAGAAACCGGAAGAGAACGTGTTGAAATTGACATACATGTATTCACGTTTCTATAATGCACAAACCGTGCAAGCCACGGTGAATGTTGTATCTTCAACAACGTTATCCTGTACCGTACCGTACCGTACCGTACCGTACCGTACCGTACCGTACCGTACCGTACCGTACCGTACCGTACCGTACCGTACCGTACCGTACCGTACCGTACCGTACCGTACCGTACCGTACCGTACCGTACCGTACCGTACCGTACCGTACCGTACCGTACCGTACTGTTATTCTCATATATAGTTGGATAAGATTACTTTTCATTAATAATGCTAGACATGTATACTGGAATAATTTCGGTTCCATTACTCGGCGATTATTTATGTCGATGCTTTCAGCGTTTCCTTCATAACACAAACAACAGCTATGCGTCAGAAATAAGCGCCCAACATTGCCGTGTAACTTGTGAAACTGTTACGTCAGCGTTCGCTAGGTCCATGACATTGCAGTACAATAGATGTTCATGCATACAAAATGTAATTCGACTACTATAAATGAGAAATCAATAAATACGCCGGCGTATGCGTATACATCTCGAGCAGAACTAAGAATCTGTCGCGTCACAATCAACGTGACAACAGTCGTCGTGAGCAATGAGTTATCAGATACCATCATGACCTTCTACTTTGAGACCGTATATTGAGTTAATTGAAAGTATTTTTGTATTAAACCTTTTAAGTGCATAACACCAAACGATGCCTGTTTTGTATCCTTTTAATAATAAAAGTACATCTGTGTTTTCTTTACGGAAACACAGCTGTCATAATAGACAAAATGGCTGTATGGCAACATTGGCAGCGCGCGCGCGCGTCCATGTGTGAATGCGTGTATAATATGTGTGTGAGCTTGCGTGCGTGTGTGTATGTGCGGGCGTGTGTGCACCTGCTCGTGAGTGTGTGTATGCGTGCGTCTGCTCCACTCAGCAACTGAATAGAAACAACTGTGAAATATCGTCGCGGAATAAAATGATAACATTTTATCGAAACGGGGATCTTGACCTGCCAGTGCCTGGCGTCTGCCATACGAATAACTAGCCGTGGCTGTCATCGAATGTCATAAAACCGAGTCGTAATCCTGCCTTTAACGTAGGTCGACCAGACCCGCCTTCGCCGTAGGCCAGAATCGGAAAATCAATAGCACTCCGCCGCGAGCGCTTGCGACGTCCAAGAAACACAAATATCGCAATCGTGTCCAAACACAGCCGTGCCGACGACCACATAAACAATGCCATTGCATAAGTCACGCCACAGCACATCGTGATTTTACAACTGATAATGTCAGTCTGCATTTGAGACAGCCATTTTTGACATGTCATGCCTGTTTTAAAGATAAATAATACACCAAAAATAGTACAACATTGTGCTTTATCCGGAAACGATAAGAATGATGAGACGATCAAATAAGGTCACCCATAACATCACGATTGTTGGAAAGTTTACAATTCCGCGAATACTATGAAGTTATATTGAGTGTGTCTGCTTTGCAGCAATGGACAAGTCACATACTGTATGAAAGATTTTGTGCTTTACAACCATATATATGGCTTGGCCATTTTATAATAACATAAGATAGCTACTTAGCCATTTTAATATCGAGAAGTTTTTAGAAGCATCCTATTTCAAAAATTGATCGTTTTATGGTGACCTTGTTTGGCGTCGGATTAACGCTTACTCCATCACTTGGCAACTCTACGACAGGCCTAGTCGTGACGGGGAGATGCAGGGTTTTCCAATGATATAACATTTGTGTGTGTGTGTGTGTGTGTGTGTGTGTGTGTGTGTGTGTGTGTGTGTGTGTGTGTGTGTGTGTGTGTGTGTGTGTGTGTGTGTGTGTGTGTGTGGGGATATGTGTGCAAGCGTGACCAAGCAATACAACGTCGTGTTTTCAATATAAGGCGTGGCGGGTATTATCAGTGTAACAGTGTAACGTAACGACTTGTCAAAACCTGACCCATCGAGCTGTCAGCATCAGACAGCGATAGCGTTGTCTCGCTTACGTTTACTCGGGCGTGAAATAATATCCTGGTGACCGTTTGCTCATATGCGATAAATGCAAAATTATCAATGTGCAGCAAAATGCAAAGCATTTATAGTATAAATACCATGTGGTTTTCGTTAATTTTCCTGTGTGAAGAGTTGCCTCGTTAGATCAATTAAAATATTGCCTTTGGTTACATCACTGACACGGCTTATAGCGCACTGAAGTCGCGTGATTTACGTTTCATATATCAACACATGCCTCAAAACCATGTTTGCCTCGTGTTATTGTAAGAGAAATAACTTTGCTGAAAGTGACGGATACATATCAGACTAGATGTATGTTGAATATGACATTCAGCGGGACGTGTTAACGTACTGGTAGCTAACCACAACGACTGGCTCGCGCATGCGCCGTAACGTCATCCTGAAAAAGTAATACTACAACAATTTATCAAACGTTGGTTCATTGAGCGGTCAATACCAGTCAGCGATAGCTTCAATTGTTTTGCCAGTTTAGGGCTATATTCCAATAGTTTTAATGTTAATTGCTTTAAAACGTTTATATACAAGTCTTATACTTGTAAATTACGAACTAATACGGCAATGTTATGTTATAGTGAGAGAGCAATGAACAAATATCCACGTTTGGCTTTGTCAGTTTGTGTCAAATAACGTATTGAGCATGTACACGGCAACCTAATTACACTTCTCGTGTTGTAGCGTTCTAAGTACGCTGTTGCAATGCATCGAATATTAATCACATCATGCAATCCGACGTCTCGAAAGACAAAGGCGCAGCATTAATCATTTTATGTATTTCGTGAAGTGACGTTATAGTCCAGTTGTGGAGTGACAGCGAAATCCCACAGGGAAATCGGGAAGACTATTGACCTGGAGCAAGTCTCTCCTTCCGTCTGGCTCTCTTGTCTGCCAAACGTTTGCTCCTAGTCTCCCTTGAGCAACCTGCTTTCCCAGGTGATAAGATCGAATATTATTATTACTAGCAAAATTGACCTTCCCAAAACGAAAGAGAGAGAGAGAGAGAGAGAGAGAGAGAGTGTGTGTGTGTGTGTGTGTGTGTGTGTGTGTGTGTGTGTGTGTTTGTTTGTGTGTGTGTGTGTGTGTGTGTGTGTGTGTGTGTGTGTGTGTGTGTGTGTGTGTTTGATTGCAGTCACACAGATACATGAAAATTGATATAGAAGTATTTCTCAAATGTTAGAGAGAAAACACTGACCATCGATTTTAGACACGTACGTATTTCAGACAGGAAACCAAAATACCTCTCTATGTCATGTTCCATCTTGTTTTATCTTGGCATAAATGCATTCCCTACATTATCGTCTTTCAATGTACAATGTATTCCAACTCTTTGCTTGACAAGCAATTCAAAACAATACAAATGCATTTACAATCCGACGTAATATAAAAAAACAGGAAGTTATTGAAGATTAGTTGCCTCCGCGTAGCCATAGATTAAGCGCTTCCGCTGTTGGTTCTATTCATATGGAATGTGTAGGTGGGGTCGCAGCAAACATATACTTACATGTGGTAGAAATGTATCCGAATGTTAATAGCTGTTAGATCATATCTTCACCGCTTTCCCCCGCCACCCCCGGCCCCCGCCCCTCGCCGTAGATGTAAGTCTAAATCTAAATACGTCAGGACAACAACGCAGAACACCTACTGAGAAAACATTTGTGTACTCTAAGTAGGTGCACGATCCCGAATGTGCTACCCTTTGTGGAGCGTTTGTAGGAGCATTTTATGTCAGAATAGTTGCTTTATCCCGACCAGTCATACCTTTACTTAGCTCCGAAACATGCGGATTCACTTGCCTTTTCATAAAATGCGGTATTGGCCGTTACTTGGGTCTCTTTTCTTGCCAGGATTTCACGCCTCGCCCGCAGAATGCCGAAATATTATGTTTACAGTGGCTGTTCGTGGCTCATGTGCTGGTACAGGTCTAGTTCCGCTCAGTCCACGCGTAGCAACGCTCATGGTAACTCGAGCCATGGCGGCGGGCGTCGTTGAATAGTCCGCCATTGTTTTCTTGCATCGGTTCGATGGTTCCTCAAACGACGGGCTGTGGTTCAGCGATAATCCATTGTCCAGGAACCAGCGAGGCGCCTGAGCCGAGCCGCGGCCTTCGAACAATACGCCTTGCGGTTACACGTGACCTACGCTGTCGCTCAGAATTTCGTATTGAGTTAATCGTCTGACATGACGGAAGCAATTATTTACGATGTTAATTTATGTAGGACATTTTAAGACTGCATTTGTACTATACATATGGACGTTATTAAGTAAGTAATGAAGCTCAAGAAACGCGTCCATTTACGCCGCCTTCATACTAGTCTAGGAGCTGGAGGGGGGGGGGCACATTCAAACAGATTATGTGGGCCAGGAAGGCACTCTCAGGCATGACACGGACAAATTCCAAATGTCAGCAGGTGTGTCACTTGCATTCTCTGCCAGTCTACGCCAGTTGCACATAAGAGTAAACAGATGGAGAGTATTCACTACGCCTGCTTTCCTCATGTTTCCCATGCGGCCTGTCAGGTCTTTGAACGAGAAAGTGAGTGAATGAGTGAGTGAGTGAGTGAGTGAATGTGTGAGCGAGTGAGTGAGGGAATTGGGGAGTGAGTGAGTGGTTGAGTGAGTGAGTGGGTGAGCGAGCGAGTGAGTGAGTGAGTGAGTGAGTGAGTGAGTGAGCGAGCGAGTGAGCGAGTGAGCGAGTGAATGAGTGAGGGAATGGGTGAGCGAGTGAGCTAGTAAATTAGTAAATGAGTGAGCGAGCGAGTGAGTGAGTGAGTGGGTGGTGGATGAGTGAGCGAGTGAGTGAGTGAGTGAGTGAGTGAGTGTGTTGGTGAGTGGGTGAGTGGGTGAGTGGGTGAGTGGGTGAGTGGGTGAGTGGGTGAGTGGGTGAGTGGGTGAGTGGGTGAGTGGGTGAGTGGGTGAGTGGGTGAGTGGGTGAGTGGGTGAGTGGGTGAGTGGGTGAGTGGGTGAGTGGGTGAGTGGGTGAGTGGGTGAGTGGGTGAGTGGGTGAGTGGGTGAGTGGGTGAGTGGGTGAGTGGGTGAGTGGGTGAGTGGGTGAGTGGGTGAGTGAGTGAATGAGTGAGTGAAATAAGTAATGTGTTCTAATGGATTGCTTTGTCGTAGGACAGAAGTATGCTAACACATCTTACAAGATGTAATTGCAGTGTTTGTGCTCTGTGTTAAAATGTACCGACATTTCATTGAGATGTAGCTCTAGCCAAAAGCTTTTGCCACGTGTAACGTCAAGTCAGTAATGTGTCATCAAAAAGCTGTCGTTATAGAGTACTTATTTTTTATTGGTATGTCGCTGGATCGTATTATTATACCATTGTCATTGTCGATATTTATGATACGTCGAAACTTAATCCTATAATTTATAATATCCTTTTTGGACACATTGATCGAGTATGTGAAATCAAAACCATATTATATACGGTAAAGCAGAAAAGGGTTTCATGAGAGGTAAATAAATTACTAACATGTTATCTTGTTTTATTATTAACATTTCTGTGCAACCTGCTGTAAATTTACGTTACAACCGGTTGCATAATATCGGCAAGAAAACTAATAAAAACATTGTGAATCAGAACCCGCCAGAGCGATATTCAATCGTGAATCAGTACGAATGAATCGGCAGCAAAAAGCGCTACCTTACGTGCAATTATTATTACTACTGTAACTACTAGTGTTAGTAAAATAAATTATATTAATAGTTGTTTTATTAAACCACATTTGTCACTTACACAACTTCGGCACGCATCAGTCAGCATGTGTCAAATTAATTACTACTGTCGTCGTCGTGGTCGTCTTCTTGTGCAGCCACGCGTGACGATGTAAGGCCACTCCGTCTTTCGGCGTCTACAGCGGCGCCACGCGTGGGAGCGGCCGCGTGGAACGAGCCACTGGGCGTGTTGTACCGAACTACATAAGCGACGGCCGGGGCGCCGCGGTGTTTGTCAGCCAGAGCAGCGCTCGTTGGTTAAGCGTGAGTGTCTGTGTGTGCGTGCTGCCGCCGTCAACCGAAACGCCGACATCCAGTTCTAAGGCGGCATTATTGCTCGACCTGTCATTGTAGCTCGACACGTTGCTGTCTGACGGACAAGATGGTGTCGCAGAAGGCGAAGTTTGCCGGCATGGTGCTCGCCAACCAGGTACTCTTCCTCGTCATGTTCGCCTGGAAGGCCGAGTACGGACCGACGGCGCTGCCGAAGCTGTCGCCTGTCGCGGCGGGGAAGCCTCCTCCTGCCACCGGCGGTCCACGGCCGGGTCTGTCCGGGAACAGCACAGCCTCCGACCCGTCGGCTGTGGTGGGTGACGGAACCGGGAAAGGCTCGGACTACACGGGAACGCAGGGCGAGGCAGGGAAAGGCGACACTCCGGAAGGGGGAGCGAACAGCAAAGACGCACGCGGAGCAGGGAAAACGACCTCCGGGAAAGGGCGCGCTGCTGCTCGGGGGGCGGAGAAGGGAGGAAAGACCGGCCACGCTGGGCAGAAGGCAGCGCAACCGCCCGGTGGATACCTACCGATGTTCCACGAAGGTAAGCGGCGTGTAAGGAGAGGAACTGTCCAGTAACTGTGCCGGTGACGTACACAGCTGTCACAATGTCACAGCTATAGGACAATGTGACACCTCGCATACGCGCTAGGGCAGGTGTTGTGAATAACTATATTTACTTCGTACCTACTCATTGAACTAAGTAGGCTAAACGACTGCACATTGTTCCGACATTTCATTTTGCCGGTGTATTGTCTCGCTCGGTTATTAATATAAATACCTCCTCAACGATACAATTTCAAAATAAATCTTGCAGCATATAATAATACAGGTCAGCTACTGCTTCTGTGCTATTACACTGTGTCTGAGTTGATGTTTCGCGTACGTTTTATTGATATAAACATGATGGTGTTTCGTCTATTTAAACACCCTGGGAAAACAGTCGAGACTGTAGAGACCACACAGCTGCCAGTGTCATCTGTCGTGTGCTAAATTCAGTAAAGGCACAATGAGGTAGGTCAGCGTTGCCCCTGAGACCGCCACAATAAAATGTTCTATGAGCGGCTCCATACCCTCGCTTGACAGGTGATGATATACAACGTCCGTTGACGATGGCACACAAACGACCGTTGTAGCCTGTTTCGATGGCGTGACCTTGGGGTCTAATGGTGTCTTCCCGTCGTAACCAATCGCTGTTTAAAAATACACGTATAGACACACAGTGTACGTAACGCCTGAGCCGTGCACGGCACATACAAATACATCAACCGCTAGTAATGTAGGTGTAAGTAAGTCACTGACCGTTAAGATATTATCGTGACAGGCGAAAACGGTGTAGCTCATGTTGATTTGTGTGTCTCCGTCTGTGTTCACCATTGTGCGTGAGATCGTGCACGCGCGCGTGTGTGTACGTGCTGGCTGTATGTGTGTATTTGCCTCTTTATGTATTGGGCTGTGTGTGCTGTAAATAGAATTGGCTGTATATATTACCTATGTGTGCATTTGGCTGTGTGCGTGTGTGCGTGTGTGCGTGTGTGCGTGTGTGCGTGTGTGCGTGTGTGCGTGTGTGCGTGTGTGCGTGTGTGCGTGTGTGCGTGTGTGCGTGTGCGCGTGTGCGCATGTGTGCGTGTGTGCGTGTGCGCGTGCGTGCGTGTTTGCGTGTGTGTGTGTGTGTGCGTGTGCGTGTGCGTGTGCGTGTGCGCGTGTGTGCGTGTGTGCGTGTGTGCGTGTGTGCGTGCGCGCGTGTGTGCGCGCGTGTGTGCGCGCGTGTGTGTGCGTGCGTGCGTGCGTGCGTGCGTGCGTGCGTGTGTGTATTTGTGTGTATGTGTACGCGCGCGCATGCAAGATTGAAACAGGTTGTAGCAGTAGTTGAACCATGCGAACCCAACTGTGTTCCATCGCCAATGGATGTAGTAAGCAGCTGTCAATGGTTGGGTGGGTGATGGCGTGTGTTTGAGGTCGTGTGTTTGAGGTGATGGCGTGTGTTTGAGGTCGTGTGTGAATGTGCGCGTGTGTATACGTATACGCATGCGCGTTGTAACATGAATATGTTCATCTGAACGTTATCTGCTGTATCTGTACGCATGCCATACCGCGATATATTAATAATTGCTTAAGATCCCGGTTTCACCCGCAAATCCCGTCTCATTGGATGCATTCGTAAGCCAGCCAACCATCGTCTCACAACTCAAAGTGTCCATTGCAATCTAGGTCACCGTGACAGGATTAATGCAACTCGGAGAATGTTGCAGGTTTCAAAGACATTCACCTGATGACCCTGGTTGGGTTTGGCCTACTGGCAACATTCCTGGGAAAGTATGGGCACAGTAGTTTGGCCTTGAACCTCTTGGCTATCTCATTCGTGCTACAGTACTACATCATGATCAGCGGAATGTTACAGACGATGGGCGAAACGATACGTATCAACATCATCAGGTAAACAGGTCGCACTCGTATCTTCCTGACTTTACATTCCATGATAGTGCTGACTATATAATCTCTCTATATAAGCTACGTGTATACTGTATACACATTACTTTAGACTTTGCTGATCGCTGACTGGCGATGAATCAAACTACGTGTATACTGGAATTTATAATTACTGATTAAGTTCTACGGTGTCTATATGTGCATCTTGCTACCTGCTGACTATAATATACCAAACTGCTTATATACGTGTAGCTTGCTGAATGCTGATTATGATCTTCCTAACTTCCGTCTATGTGAGTTTCTTGTTGGCCGCCAAATTTGATCTACCAAACTGCGTGTATACTTGTAGCTTGCTAACTGCTGACTATGATCTACCAAACTACGTGTATACTTGTAGCTTGCTAACTGCTGACTATGATCTCCCAAACTGCGTGTATACTTGTAGCCTGCTGACCGCTGACAATGGTCTACCAAACTACGTGTATACTTGTAGCCTGCTGATCGCTGACTATGATCTACCAAACTACGTGTATACTTGTAGCTTTCTCACTGCTGACTATGATCTACCAAACTACATGTATACTTGTAGCCTGCTGATCGCTGACAATGGTCTACCAAACTACGTGTATACTTGTAGCCTGCTGATCGCTGACTATGATCTACCAAACTACGTGTATACTTGTAGCCTGCTGACCGCTATATACTTGTAGCTTGCTAACTGCTGACTATGATCTACCAAGCTGCGTGTATATTACTTGTAGCCTGCTGACAGCTGACTATGCCGCGATCGCTGTCCTTATTAGCCTCGGCGCAGTGATGGGGAAACTCAACCCAATGCAGATCTTCATGATGGCCTCGAACGAAGTGATCTTCTTCGCTGTCAACCAGTTTCTCGGGGTTGGGCTTTTCAGGGTACGAAATTTGCCTAAAACTAGGTTACGTCTTAAAATTACGTGATCTGTGGCAATTTTTCTAAATGTATTTATTTATTTCTTAAAGGTAAATATCATATTTATTCCAAGCGTGGCCATTACGCCACGGTCTACCTACTTGCAAGCGAAATAAATACAATGATTGATGTAAGTAAGTAAGTAAGTAAGTAAGTAAATAAGTAGGTAATGTTTTTTCGGAATCTCATACATCATACAAATAAACATAATCAGCAAATGCGACAATAAATTATATAGTACACGATTCCCGGTTGACAACGGAGTCAGTTAAGGCTGTAGCCAGTAATATAATATGAGGATAATACAATATGATAAATGCATCAAAAGAAGAAACTGGCCGCTGTCAACCCATATGCGATAGTAATCACTTTTAAAATATGATATCACTTCTCTATTCACGACGAGAGTTTATCAACGTAATGCAACATGTTAAACATACCGTTTCACCATATAGCCTATTTTACAGCATGTAACACACGGCCCCTACTGGCACCCATTAGAGCCCATTATCGCATAAAAGCGTTTGAACTTTTTCGCGCAACGAAGTCAAGTGTAGTGTTCCATTCCTTTCAGGTGTCAGACATCGGGAACTCGATGTTCGTTCACACGTTTGGCGCGTATTTCGGCCTAGCGGTGGCCCGGGTCATGTACACGCCGGCCATTCGAGAGACGAAGAAAGAAACGACCAGCTACAACTCCGATATATTCTCCCTTCTAGGTTTGTATTACCCCTGTCGCGACAACCACTTACTGTGTGGGCTCTAACAGTAGTTTATGTGTCTGTTGCACGCTACCGGCCATTGTCCGTCACGTTCTATTCGTGTACAGTGTCCAGGCGGGCGTTGTTCAAATACGTTTATGCCGCGTCTTCTGTTGCTCGTACATTGTTATTGACCCCGGTTCGGTCGTTCGTCTCGTGAAAATCATTGGCGTTTATGTCTATGTGTTGTTAAAATAGTTGTGGTTTTAGTACATGTGCGTGAACATTTACAATAACTTGATGTAAACTAAAAGTAAGTTCTGATATATCGCAGTATTCGAACATTAGGACTCCTCAAAACGTTACACCCTCGCATGCCTTTTCACCTTTAAATGTAGAGTGAAAAATCATGCCAGAGGATTTATATGGTAGCACAAAATTTAAGCCCGGGTTCTCTAAGTCGATAGCCACTGCGCTACACGTGTGTAAGTATTATTAGTATTATTTAAGTTCTAAATGTCCGTTTTACGTAAATTATACTTTAATGCATGAATAAGACTAAGATTGGCCTCCAAAACCGGTGGATATCGAAGTTTTGAACTCCTGCCACGTAAGTGCATATTACGAGCGAGAAGTATTCTCTTTGTCTCTCTGTCTGTCGGTCTGTCTGTCTGTCTGACTGTCTGTCTGTCTGTCTGCCTGTCTGTCTGTCTGTCTGTCTGTCTGTCTCTCTGTCTGTCTGTCTGTCTGTCTGTCTGTCTGTCTGTCTGTCTGTCTGTCTGTCTGTCTTTCTGTCTGTCTGTCTTCCTCTTTGTCCGTCTGTCCGTCTGTCCGTCTGTCCGTCTGTCCGTCTGTCCGTCTGTCCGTCTGTCCGTCTGTCCCGTCCGTCTGTCTGTCCTTCCGTCCTTCCGTCCTTCCGTCCTTCCGTCCTTCCGTCCGTCCTTCCGTCCGTCCGTCCGTCCGTCCGTCCGTCCGTCCGTCCGTCCGTCCGTCCGTCCGTCCGTCCGTCCGTCCGTCCGTCCGTCCGTCCGTCCGTCCGTCCGTCCGTCCGTCCGTCCGTCCGTCCGTCCGTCCGTCCGTCCGTCCGTCCGTCCGTCCGTCCGTCCGTCCGTCCGTCCGTCCGTCCGTCCGTCCGTCCGTCCGTCCGTCCGTCCGTCCGTCCGTCCGTCCGTCCGTCCGTCCGTCCGTCCGTCCGTCCGTCCGTCCGTCCGTCCGTCCGTCCGTCCGTCCGTCCGTCCGTCCGTCCGTCCGTCCGTCCGTCCGTCCGTCCGTCCGTCCGTCCGTCCGTCCGTCCGTCCGTCCGTCCGTCCGTCCGTCCGTCCGTCCGTCCGTCCGTCCGTCCGTCCGTCCGTCCGTCCGTCCGTCCGTCCGTCCGTCCGTCCGTCCGTCTATCCGTCTGTCTGTCTGTCTATCCGTCTATCCGTCTATCCGTCTATCCGTCTATTCGTCTATCCGTCTGTCTCCAGGCACGCTGTTCCTGTGGACCTTCTGGCCGTCCTTCAACAGTGCCCTGACCCTGGGAGACGCCAGACATCGCGCCATCATCAACACGTACATCGCCTTGGCGGCCAGTTGCATGGTGACGTTCGCCGTGTCTCCTCTGGTCACCAGCAGCGGCAAGATGTCCATGGTAGGTCGCTACTAACTGACGTATCAGCCACACCGTCAGAAGTCGGATGACGAACACTTCGTGTGTTGAGCGTGTTGAGATGTTTCCACCTAGAAATTGTGGTTACAGAAGCGTGGCTTCGTGAGAAAATAGTAAGACATGTAGCACTTGCATTCGGGAAGTTTGAATGTTTGACCTATGAGATCTCACGCAGAAATAGTAATGACAATTTGTATAAACTTAAATTAACTTACAGTAATTTCATTGTAGCAACAGACGGGATATTGTGGACTGAAATCATACGTCGAAAATATCTGTTCAATTACGGCTGTTCTAGTGAATCATAACTGTTACAGCGGTCATTTTCGAATTAATGAAATACCTAGCAATTGTGGGACCTTGCTACATGTGAATATCAACAGAAACGTAATATATTATAGGATGGAAAATAACAATGTTTTTTACATCGTAGCAAAACGCTTGACACGCAGACCATTCAGCGGCGTGATTAACGATTTCATTGGAATATGATCTGGTGCTTATTTAATTTGATTTTGTATGCCTCGAAGTACATATGTCTATTCACCACATGACATATTTTCATAGTGACTATATCCTTTGCCATGGATACGAAACTGGTATTTCACAGTATTCAAATACATCATAAATCCAGAAATGGCTTTCTGTCAGCATGTCTCTATCAATTAGCAATCACTCACATTTATTTGAGTAGCTCCATCGATGATATATAGACGTATGACGATTATGCTATACGATAAGTGCTAGTTAACATGCGCTGAAGCAGCCTCCTTTGCGTTGTTCGTTTTTAAATATCTCTATGACCTTTCCTGCTTGATGAAACATGGCGTCGAGGCATTGCATTTGCAGAAGGCAATTCACATGAATGCTCGCCCCTCGGAGACTAGGCGTCGACTAGGATTTTACAGAACATATCGATTACTAGCGGCGTTTCGGCTGCACCTTTCTCGTGAGAAGAGTCTATGATTATGGCACGTATAAAAGAGAATAACACCAGGGAATGCCGGATATCTGTGACATCGTTATGAACGGTTTTACGACGGTTGTTCCAGCGTTGCACGTTATTTCCACAGAAGCCTACCGTTTCCTGTCTCAGATGCATTATTTCACTCAGCGCTTAATCACCATAAAAGGTGGATACAATTGCGTGGAAAACATTTGCGAAAACCAGCAGGAAAACGGTTTTATAAATAATCGAGGGCACGCCATTACATTCACAGTTCTATCGCGCGCAGACGACACCGGAAGTGCGTGCTATGCGCAGGATCTGGATAATGGCGGCACGACAGCGAAACTCGTATCGATAAATCTCGCGTCTCTCTCAAATTGCGGCAGTAATTGCCACAGGATGACATAAATTTGAATAATGTTGCCGTATCTTGCCCAAGATTTACCTCACGCACGAACCATTGTCATTACTATCTTTTTATCAACCTCGTAACATGTTTCAATCAATGACAAAACGACAACAAGGTAATACATGCGTTGTGTATAATTTTCTGCCGAATACCTGTAAACCGTCGTATTACGAATGTCTGACATGGAGCTAAATATACATGTTATGTCTGCCCGAACCTATTCTGACTGTCCGCTTGAATTGTGGGAACTGTATACATAGGAATTAACATTCGTAAAGCACTAAACCGGCAGAAGTCCACTTTGGACCGATTTGTCGTTCTTCTATGTATGTATTAATGGTCCTGACAGCCCGTTTCTATGAAGATATTATTTTAAAAGATATATAACATCATCGCCAAACATTCAGTAACAGTGTGACAACACTGAATTGACTGACACCGGCAGTTGAGAAATGGTAATTGCACCGTGGAAGAGGAGCTGCATTTAAGTGTGCAGTGCTGACACAACCGGGGCAAATGTTGCCGTTGCTATATTTGCTGATAAACGTGTTCAATCACGAAACGAGTGTCTCTCCATAAATAAACACAGTCTATTTTTGCAGCTACCGTCACATGTCAAGACGAAACGCTGTGCGCACTTTAAAAACCAAAAAAATGTAATAAGAACCTGAAATGAATAGGCAATTTCCTCTTGCCGTGGCTGACGTGACTAATGCGAAGTTTCCCCCGACAGAGACACATCCAGCGCGCGACTCTGGCCGGGGGAGTGGCCGTTGGCACATGCGCAAACATGATCATCCAGCCGTGGGGAGCGATCCTTATTGGCGGCCTCGCAGGCGCCGTCTCCACCCTCGCTATCGCCTACGTGGAGGTCAGTGGCGGCCATTTTGTATTTATTTTACTGACGATCAGACAACAGCGCATACATGATCACAGGTTCATATCGATATTTACACGATTCGTAAAGTACCCATAGCACGATTAGTGCAAGTCCTGATTCTTTTTGAATGCAACTGTTAACTTTATACAATATATTCACTCTATCACAAATGGAAACATTGACTGATAGAGCCAGCATTTATTTATATTGTAGTGTGATGATTTACGGTGATCACGCAGTTGGTTTTTATATTCTTGTCGCGCCAAGTTGTGACTTCAGCGTAGAATGTCTTCCAGCTCGAATCAATCATAGTATACACGATGCTGACGTCATCTCTGATTTCTCTTTCTTTATAATTTCCTGGCGTAAATTGTAAAATTGCCTACAACATAACTATTTACCTATATAATTTGCAAACATAAATCACATTACTTGTGATATGAGTAAAAGTAACAAAACCCGTGTCGTAGACACTATAGTTTTCTTTTATTAAATTGACTACCATTTTGCATAACTTTCTACAGATGAAGAGTAGGCCCTACTCAGTTCTCAGACGTTGATTACATTAACGTGTGGAATTAGCGAAGCAACAGAAACCAAATGTTTTTACTTCAGTTTTTTGTGTATTCATTGTGACCGAAGTGGTGCTATTAAACACGACGGTCTGAATCGGTCATAACATTCCGACAGGCAAAAAGAATAATAATAACCACGACGAAAAAGATTCGTATAACCAAGTGCGACCAGACTTTTTTTATTTATAATACAACGTGTACCGTTGTCTCAAAATCGTAGCAACACTTTTACATTAGTACCATCATATTAATGTCAGAATGAAAATATTTATAAAACCGTACTGCTGTTTTTTCTTTCAGCCATTCATCAGTTACAAGTTCAAGGTGCACGACACTTGTGGAGTGCACAGCCTTCACGGAATACCGGGTATCTTGGCGGGTGTGGCGGGCGCCATTGCTGCCGCTTTTGCGAGTCTTGACACATACGGCTATGGGTATGTGTTCCCGTAATCACGAAAACACACCGAATTTACACATATTTTGTAAAATACAATAGCACACGCATACTGAACGTTCTCGTATTGGCCAAATTCACCAAGTAGACTATCTATAACCATATCCGTTCTCATATCAGCCAAATTCATCAAGTAAACTATCTATGACCATATCCGGTCACGTGTAATCTTTGGTATTGCTAATGCCAAATGATACTCTTTTATTTGACAAATTAGCTACAAATTCATTACCGAATAGCTATTTGAAACATGTATCCGTGTTTTGTGCTTCAAGACCAAAACACTACAGTCATCTCTTTGTTCGGAACATCTGTTTATTCTGTTATAGCTAACACGAGTGTAACAGATTGCATTCTAAACTCGTTAACCTCCAGATGACGTATGAACATAGAATCTACTGAGTTATAGCAATCTAGGGCAGAACAGCCGGTGCAATTGTCTAGATGTCCCTTATAGCATATTTTATGGGACCACTAAAAATGCCTCTTTTGGTAATTAACTTGTTAGAATTAAATGATAAACTTGGGTGATTCAGTATGAAACAATTTGGTGTTCCAATCGGACACAAGTTGAATTTTGCAATGGCGCCCTACTCAGGGCTCCATAGAACGTAACCCGGCGCTGACTGAGAGGTCAACTGTAATTTAATGACCTGTAGCCAGTCCTTGTTAATTTTATTTGTACAACGTATCTACAGCACCAGCAATAGCACACGCAGGAGATGATCAGTTCCAGTATTTTATGGACGTAGCCACGCTCCTTGTTATCTTGTAGATAGTGTAATTCATTCGTGTTGATTTTATTTAACATTATGTTGGTTAATACATTTAGTCAGATGTTATAACATAAACATAGTGGCCCCTATCTTTATGTCTACATTTAGTATACTGAATCGAAGTGTTGTTTTAATTGTAGTTCCATATTAATCTTTTTTTATCTATTTGTAATATTATTGTTTATATTTGTATAGCTATTCTATATCGATGTAAGAATCTACTATGAGATGGCCCAAAATCTCAATAATACGTTACATGGTCACCTTGATTAAATACAGCTTTCATCACTGCTGTTCTTCCAGTCTCTACCACATGTTCGGAGCCCAAAATCCCGATAACGCGTTATATAATATAATACTAATAATGATAACTTTATTGTCCAATTCATAGAATGGAAATACATTTTGCACTTTGGAGGTTGCATGAAAACACAACATTTAAGTCACGTACGTAGTAACGCATGTGCTTGTAAAAGCAAGCATGTAAATATGTAAACGTTAGCTAAAAATATAAATATGATATATATTGGAATAAATAAATATACTAATACAATATGACAATATTATAAACACAGCTTTCGCCACTGCTGATCTTGCAGTCTCTACCACATGTTCGGGGCGCGGTCTCCTCCCGCCGACTCGCCCGTCTACATGAAGCTGAAGACCTTCATGCCGATGCTGAAGCCCGGCTCTGAGCGCACGGCCATGGCACAGATGGGGTTCCAGTTTGTCGCACTCATCGTCACCATCGTGCTCGCTCTCGTTGGCGGAGTCATTACAGGTGAGTTGACATGATGGTGATTTCTCGTCACGCGTGACCTGTTACAATAGGCCGATTTCGATTGGCCTACTCGAGTTGCTCGCGTAATCCTGACGTCGTATCCGGTTTATGCTGCGCACGCAGTACCACGAGAGTAATCCAAGTGAACAGCGGTGATCGTGATCAATGAGATAAACCCCTTATGTGAATAAATAAAATAAAGTAATCAGTTGTTTAGTGTGTAAATTGTGATGTTCATCTTCTTGGTCTCTAATTATAATTCATAGAATGTAGTGACTTTTTTCCATAGTTAAACGATGGTGTCGTGTAATGTTTCATACATTTCTTGGAGTAGTAGGGGGCCTACGTTCCCTATTGCTATCACTGCTAATGACGTCAGTTACTCGATTGAATCCTCTCCAAGCCTTGAAAATTTACCTTGTTTATCTATGTCAAGACGGGTCACGTGAGCAAGTGATTTTGGATGTTCGATTGGTACACGGGTTACTCGCGTAGCTCAATCGAAGTCGGCCAAAGTGTTCCCTGTAACACGCCAGCTGTTATCGGTTTCATTTAAAGGAAAAGTGAAAGCGTACTCATTGTCGCCTTGTTTCTATCACTGCGTAAATGTAATAGTTGAACAAACAGTACACGTTTGGTTTTCTTTCTACACACCAAAGTAAGCATATATGATACATCATATATTGCTCTTTTAAGATATGACGGCCAAACAATGACCACCAAATCCAGTTTTCTCGTTTTCCATCCACGTAATAAAAATGGTTCCCAGTGCCTATGTTGTAATGCCCAAATGATCGCTCAGCGATGCGTAGGTATTAAGATAAGGCGAAAGTGGATTTAGCAGCCATTTTTAAATGATCGCCATTTCTGGATGCAGCGAATTCGTTCCACTGGGATAGAAGATGGAAATACCTCGTTTTATGCTCGTATCACAAAGTAATACGAGCATATACCGCTGTTTTTCTGCATCCGGCAGTGTCTAGTGTCTAGACAATAGTCTTTGACGACTTTGTAAAAAGATTATCTCCGTTGGCCCTTCAAGACGTCACTGGCTGTTACAAATTGAGGCAGCAGTCTTGCCAAGATTGTCATACCGGATGATTTATTAAGAAAGCGGTAATTATTTATCACCATTATGGTGCCTGTCGCGTCGGCGCAATTGTCGTCACGCCAGGCGATCTGTTGGACTGAACAGTTGCAACGATTACGTGTGGGTCGTCTTTGACGACTGTCACTGGTGAAGTGTCTTGTCGTCGTGTGTAGTTATCTTTAGGGAAAATCTCCCTGTTTTTACACAATATTCAAATTTTAAAGTATAATATTGTTGTTGTTGTACGTGATTCTGACGTTCTACGTATATAAAAAGTAACGGCAAGTTCTTATATAGCGCAGTATACAGCTGAGTGAACTGGAGCAACGTAGAGTGAAACAACTTGCCGAAGGTTTTAACACCGCAGCACATGATTCCAACCCGGGTTCTCGTAGTCGAGAGTCCGAAGCTCTACTCCTGAGCCATTGCGCTCTACATTATATATATATATATATATATATATATATATATATATATATATATATATATATATATATATATATATATATATATATAATAACTGTGTGTGTGTGTGTGTGTGTGTGTGTGTGCATGTGCGTATGCGTGTGTTTGTGTGTGTGTGTGTGTGTGTGTGTGTGTGTGTGCGTGCGTGCGTGCGTGCGTGCGTGCGTGCGTGCGTGTGCGTGTGTGCGACATTTTTATAAAAGCGCTAAAACAACGAATGCTTGACGGTAAGAGAAAGTCTTCCTGTATTCAATTACTCGAGACTTTAAATGTACGATAACTGGTCTTGATTTGTCGCTTGCTGTTGTCAGGATTCATCCTTCGAGTTCCCTTTGTGAACGACACACGGGACAAGCCTTTGTTCGACGACGACACCTGGTGGCAGAACAACGACGCCGAAGAAGAAGAATTCGAACCGCGAAGGACGACGAAATTGTTGAACGAAAAGAGCGACGAAGAATCCAAAATTTAGACGCCAACGACAAAGCCCTCATGTAGGATGTGTTCCCCGACGTTGCTTACTGTCGTGTAGCTTAGTTTATTTTTAACCATACGATATGTATGCATTTGTATCTGTTAGGTTTGAACGTGTTCTGAAGCTCTTAGCGTAATCCAGTTGTTGTAATATGGATACTATCCTTCGTGCAATCACGTGGTCATGTGGAATTTAACCTTTGACCCACAACGACCAATCAGACGCGTGATTATGAGACATGTGAGCAACACACGGAAAAGTGTTCGAATCACAAATGCCGTGAATAATTCTTTGTGCCAGTACTTTTTTTTGATATTGTTATAAAATATTCGTAAATTTATTTGATAAATGTCTACGCTTGGTCTCCGTTGTATAAGGAGTTACGTGAGATATAATAGTTATATATTTAAATACTACAATTTGTAGGACATCCAACGGACTGATAATGTGGTAGATTTGATCCCAGTATAGGTAGCATCGATAATGCATGCTATTTACGTTTGATGTACGTACATATGTAAGTTATTGTACTTATAAGAAATCATGCATAATAGAAATGCAATGTTTCTTGTCGCGCTTATTTTCAATAAAATGTTTTGAGATCATTACGCCAGTTTCTCCAGTACTGCTTAAAATGAATATTTTGTATATTCTGATTTAGACATCAGAACAAACCTAAAGAATGCACGAATCACGAATATGCATACATCCGTGCGTGCTTTCTTGAATATAATTATAATGTACACGAGAACATAATTTTAGATATGTTAGCCTTTGGGTGGCATATATCTTATATATATATATATATATATATATATATATATATATATATATATATATATATATATATATATATATATATATATATATATATATATATATATATATATATATATATATACATATATATACATATATACATACTTACTTACAACTTACACTACTTCCAAATGCTGCACATTTCCTATTTATTCTGCTATTTGCTTGAAGGGCAGAGTTCTATCTATACGTACAAAAGCATGTCAAATCTACCGGGCAATTCTATGCGATTTCATCTTGATCTTTAGATGAGACGATTCCAGTGGTGTGGGCGTGTTTATCGAATATCAAAATAAATCTTCGTTAACTTAGCTTTCAATGTGTAGGCCAAAGAATAAACGAAGATCACACAAGATTTGGAGCAACAAAATCAAAAAGGACACTGGTATTCCGCTATTAATAATTGAGCGGTGTGTTCTGGATAACATAAGACGGAAGGCAGTTGGACTCATAGGAACAGCGTTGTGTCAAGACATCCTGTCCATATTAGGCAGGTTAAATCGGAAATGTCAAACTACGGCCTACTGGGCGGCTTTCGTAACTTAATTAAAAGGACCACGAATGTCAACTACTACCAGGATAATCAAACATCGTCACTGGATGAGACAGCTCGTTATTGTTCGTGTGACAGCAATCATTTGCTTGGTTTAAGAAAAACACGTAAATCCTCAACATGTTGCTCGTTATAATTCAGTAGGGGAAGAGTATATATCAAGCTAATCAACTACATGGTTCGGAATTATTAAAAAAAAACTACGACATGTTTTGTTATTAGCCTGGTACAAACGGCTTGATTGGGAGTCGCAGAAACCATTTATTTTCATATGGAATACGTGTGAATTCAATTCTTTTATTTGCTTGGCTTAAGAAAAACACGTAAATCCTCAACATGTTGCTCGTTATAATTCAGTAGGGGAACAGTATATATCAAGCTAATCATCTACATAGTTAGGAATTCTTTTTAAAAACAACGACAAGTCTGGTTATTAGCCTGATACAAACGGCTTGATTGGGAGTCGCAGAAACCATTTATTTTCATATTGAATACGTGTGAATTCAGTTCTTTTAAAAGAATATTTTATACAAGCTCGACTTTGTACACTGAATCAACTCGGGTGACGTCAGCAATAATGGCCGCGCAGTATTGCTCATTTTGTCGTAAATCTGTCACGTGTTTATTGCGCGTTACTCCGATACACGTGTATAATGACCACAAAGCTTCGTGGACATGCTCATGAAACATCACGATGACAGTCTAGCTTCTTGGAAATGCCAATGAAATGCCACGTTTTATGTCGGTGTTTGGAAGACGATAAACCAGGCTCATTTGTTCTGAATGACGCAAACTTTCATTTTGTACCTGCGGTATCATGAGTCTTCATCACATTTCCTTCTGCGTAATGCGACACAGAAACAACAAATTTGCGGAGCCGACTATAACTGTAGGATTCCAACGGCCATGTTGGCCCATCGACGTGCTTATGAGGTATTGTGGTGAAGATGCAGAATAGAGAATCGTAAGACTATTCCGAAACGTGGGCGCCTGTATTTTGGTTTCTGCGAAATATTTGCGAAATTATACGTTTTTAGAGGAAACAAGTGAGCATGCAAATGAGAAAACAAGACACTGTGTGGTTTTCTACACGTATGTTCAATTTCATTCCACGGGTATTGGAATACGAAAGTAACCGTCGGTGAGCAAAACAAAATGTCCTTTGTGTTCTGCTGTCACGTGTAGTCGTAGCGCAGTGCTGAAGCCTCGGCCTCTCGACCAACAGAACCCCGGTTCGAGTCAAATCATGGGCATGTTGTTTCACCCTACTTTGCTCCAGTTCACTCAGCTATATGAATGACTACCTGGCTAAAGACAGTGGCGGATATTTGAGTACGAATAGATTTCGCGCATTAAGTACTGCGTGGCAGAATGCATGCCAGAGAAGACGAGATGATGTACGATTGCAGAAGTCTGTCAGACAGTAAAGCGCAAAGCGCTTTGAGCAAACCTGAGGATTGGGTACTAAGAACTCACCTTTTAGTATTAAGCAAGTCTATGTCAGAGCGAAGGCAGCATTTGTTTAGAGACTATCGTGTCCTATTTGATTCTTCAGAGAGGTATGTATATCAACAAAGACCAGTGACTGTGCAAACCAGACATCTCATTACATCGGCTCGGCAATACAACCAAGTATTATTACCAAAGTTATGCAGAAAACAGCGTGCAAGTCAGTTACCAAGAATAATAAACATCTGGATTATAGATGCACTGACTTACTAAAGAATGATTTGGGGCATGAATGACAAGAAAAAAAATATACTCCGTTGAATTGTTAACATGTTATTCGCCTTGTCATCCATGTATACAGTGAAAATATTTACAAATCGTCGATATTTTCCTTTTATGTTTATTCGCATTAGTAATGTTTAATGACACCATCAAGTAATCTTAATTATATCTTACTAGGTCGTTAGTGTTCATAGATCAGAAGTCATCGATATCGTTGAGCCAAATGGCGACGTCTGGCGAGAAGTTCTAAAACTTTCGCAGCACACTGGCGACGTCTGGTGATCAGTTGTTGATCACATCGTAAACACACAAGACCTAAGCCACGTCACAAATGGTAAATACGGTTTAACGTTGCATTTTTTTGATAGAATGTCTTTATAATCGTTACAACTTCATTTGCCTTGTCGTTTCTTCAGGAATTTCTGGACGTTTTGACACAGGGTATTTTATTATTCTCCTCTCCGTTATCTTGTTCTACTTCCTACTTTTTCTTCTTTCTTCCTTTTTTCTTGTTTCCTCTTTCTTGTTGCTTCTTTCTTGTTGCTTCTTTCTTGTTGCTTCTATCTTGTTGCTTCTTTCTTGTTGCTTCTTTCTTGTTGCTTCTTTCTTGTTGCTTCTTTCTTGTTGCTTCTTTCTTGTTGCTTCTTTCTTGTTTCCTCTTTCTTGTTGCTTCTTTCTTGTTGCTTCTTGCTTCTTTCTTCTTTCTTCTTTCTTCTTTCTTCTTTCTTGTTGCTCATTTCTTGTTTCTTGTTTCTTCGTTCTTCGTTCTTCGTTCTTCGTTCTTCGTTCTTCGTTCTTCGTTCTTCGTTCTTCGTTCTTCGTTCTTCGTTCTTCGTTCTTCGTTCTTCGTTCTTCGTTCTTCGTTCTTCGTTCTTCGTTCTTCGTTCTTCGTTCTTCGTTCTTCGTTCTTCGTTCTTCGTTCTTCGTTCTTCGTTCTTCGTTCTTCGTTCTTCGTTCTTCGTTCTTCGTTCTTCGTTCTTCGTTCTTCGTTCTTCGTTCTTCGTTCTTCGTTCTTCGTTCTTCGTTCTTCGTTCTTCGTTCTTCGTTCTTCGTTCTTCGTTCTTCGTTCTTCGTTCTTCGTTCTTCGTTCTTCGTTCTTCGTTCTTCGTTCTTCGTTCTTCGTTCTTCGTTCTTCGTTCTTCGTTCTTCGTTCTTCGTTCTTCGTTCTTCGTTCTTCGTTCTTCGTTCTTCGTTCTTCGTTCTTCGTTCTTCGTTCTTCGTTCTTCGTTCTTCGTTCTTCGTTCTTCGTTCTTCGTTCTTCGTTCTTCGTTCTTCGTTCTTCGTTCTTCGTTCTTCGTTCTTCGTTCTTCGTTCTTCGTTCTTCGTTCTTCGTTCTTCGTTCTTCGTTCTTCGTTCTTCGTTCTTCGTTCTTCGTTCTTCGTTCTTCGTTCTTCGTTCTTCGTTCTTCGTTCTTCGTTCTTCGTTCTTCGTTCTTCGTTCTTCGTTCTTCGTTCTTCGTTCTTCGTTCTTCGTTCTTCGTTCTTCGTTCTTCGTTCTTCGTTCTTCGTTCTTCGTTCTTCGTTCTTCGTTCTTCGTTCTTCGTTCTTCGTTCTTCGTTCTTCGTTCTTCGTTCTTCGTTCTTCGTTCTTCGTTCTTCGTTCTTCGTTCTTCGTTCTTCGTTCTTCGTTCTTCGTTCTTCGTTCTTCGTTCTTCGTTCTTCGTTCTTCGTTCTTCGTTCTTCGTTCTTCGTTCTTCGTTCTTCGTTCTTCGTTCTTCGTTCTTCGTTCTTCGTTCTTCGTTCTTCGTTCTTCGTTCTTCGTTCTTCGTTCTTCGTTCTTCGTTCTTCGTTCTTCGTTCTTCGTTCTTCGTTCTTCGTTCTTCGTTCTTCGTTCTTCGTTCTTCGTTCTTCGTTCTTCGTTCTTCGTTCTTCGTTCTTCGTTCTTCGTTCTTCGTTCTTCGTTCTTCGTTCTTCGTTCTTCGTTCTTCGTTCTTCGTTCTTCGTTCTTCGTTCTTCGTTCTTCGTTCTTCGTTCTTCGTTCTTCGTTCTTCCTTCTTCCTTCTTCCTTCTTCCTTCTTCCTTCTTCCTTCTTCCTTCTTCCTTCTTCCTTCTTCCTTCTTCCTTCTTCCTTCTTCCTTCTTCCTTCTTCCTTCTTCCTTCTTCCTTCTTCCTTCTTCCTTCTTCCTTCTTCCTTCTTCCTTCTTCCTTCTTCCTTCTTCCTTCTTCCTTCTTCCTTCTTCCTTCTTCCTTCTTCCTTCTTCCTTCTTCCTTCTTCCTTCTTCCTTCTTCCTTCTTCCTTCTTCCTTCTTCCTTCTTCCTTCTTCCTTCTTCGTTCTTCGTTCTTCGTTCTTCGTTCTTCGTTCTTCGTTCTTCGTTCTTCGTTCTTCGTTCTTCGTTCTTCGTTCTTCGTTCTTCGTTCTTCGTTCTTCGTTCTTCGTTCTTCGTTCTTCGTTCTTCGTTCTTCGTTCTTCGTTCTTCGTTCTTCGTTCTTCGTTCTTCGTTCTTCGTTCTTCCTTCTTCCTTCTTCCTTCTTCCTTCTTCCTTCTTCCTTCTTCCTTCTTCCTTCTTCGTTCTTCGTTCTTCGTTCTTCGTTCTTCTTCTTCTTCTTCTTCTTCTTCTACCTCTGCTTGCCTTATTCCTCATTTACATCTTCTTCTTTTACTTATTCTCAGTCTTCGTTTTTTAATACGCCTTTGCTTATACATATTCTTATTTTAATTTGTTTGCAATTTTCTTAATATGGCTATGCCGACAACCTGGCGTTGCTTGAGGAAGTTGAGGTCCACCGAAACAGACATCTTGTTTGGAACAACGGCGACTTAAATAAGTGAAACAAAAATGGCACCCGCCTTCCACATAAAACTCGCGGTGCCGAGACTGACATATTCATGAACGGGAGAAAACTCCGATGCCGCAAGGTTCCTCCTTCGGAGTTAAACTCGACAGGACACTGATATACCATGAAGATTCTGATTGGACTCTGTTGCAAGGCCGTGGAACATACCGCCCTGATCGGTCAAACCGAGCCATATCCTGGTGAACGCTATGGCGCCGAAGTGGACGGTCCACAGCCATGTCCGTCCAAGTGTTAACACAAGCACCCGGCGTAAAGTGGCAGGTCGTTCAGCTCGACACAAGAACGTGCGAGTGGTTCCGTCAATCCAACGTGGATGTCTAATGACGGTGATAATGACATAGGCAGGAAGAAGAACCGGTTGACTTGACCCTTGTTATGATGTGACAACAAATGATGATCAATATCTGGTACCATGAGCTTTGCTCTGCCCTCTTGCAAAGAGAGAGACATGCGTGCAGAAAGTGGAATCGTTCTATGGCTGGATATATTACGTTTATCTTAATTACTTGATTAGACCCAATTTTCAGTGCGATTATGGATTGGTAGTACAGTTCAACTACAAATGACTATTTCTAAACAGTGACACACTGATCTAGCAGTATATTTCTGCACTTAAGCGATATACCATAAGTTCACGTTAAAGGAAAATTGTTCTATCATCATAGCGATATATATGGCACATATGCCTGTACGAGTTCAGGACAGGCTTATTTTTAATTTCCCCATATACGAATTTAGCCTAGCCATCAAGTACAAAGAATCAGTCGGCGACTATTCGCAGTGGCGTTGCACGAATGCAATCACGGGCCCATTTGTTTGTCCTGTATTTGCCATCAAATAGATTAGCGGCAAGTACTAATAAAATATTACAACAATCAAAATCTAATTGCGTCAGTGGAGAGCATACGAATTATGAATGTAATACTAATTACTGAGAAATGCCCTTCGCCCTCCCTAATTATAGATGAACTTATGTGTGAGTGTGTCTATGTTATTTTCGAAAATAGCCTGCCCCATCAACGCCAACATTTTATGGATTGATCAACGACAACATAGATTAATTTTATGATACGAATTGTTGGCAAAGACGGCAGATGCTCGGAGAATGGACAAGACAATGAGAAAAGAAGACAGGTTGCGCTGGAAGGTTGCATAAGGAGAGATTTTGAGAGATTGGCTGAGGAGTAGAATATGAAAGGTAGATACAGAAATAATTAGAGACGGTTGGTTGCGAAATTTTGCAGGAAAAGCTAGGAAGAAAAGCATAACAACAACAACACAAACAACCAGAAAACAAGGATCACCATTAAGGTCAGACTGACCTTCGTGCATCCGCGACATTATTTATGTTTAGAAAGTGTTTAAAGACATATCTTTTTATTAGACATTTCAATTAATTCAAATTGTTTTGAAATGACGGACATTGCTTTAGAATTTCTTTTAGTGTCATACACGTTTTAATCAGTGTTTATGTTTTAGATTAATTGATATATATATATATATATATATATATATATATATATATATATATATATATATATATATATATATATATATATTTAGGTACACAGTTTTAGTAAAGGTTTTAATTTTATATTAATTTACATAATTTACATATCACATTTACATTTTATCTTAAAAGCAGTGTTTAATTTATGTTTAATTAATTTATATAATTTACATATAAAGGTTTACTATTACATCTTAATTAATATGATTTATATTAATTTATATAATTTACATTTCTATTTATTAATATACATTGAGTATATCTCTTGTGCAGCGCATCGATCCGTCATGCGAGAATTAGCGCTATATAAAAACTGTATTAGTATTATTATTATTTGATGTAGATATGGAAGGCGAGGACAAGGACATCGAAGAAAAATAAAGTTTCGGGTTTCGTAAGGTTCGTACCGGTCGCTAAAGCCAGTTTCAAATTTATGTCGTAAACAAATCATTTACGTATGTATGTGTATGCTTTCAATGGTAGTTATTTAAAGGGGAACAAAAGTACGGGTTCGCTGAGCACCTTAAACTAGATTATTATTTACACTTCGGTGTCCTGTTATCTACGCCAGCCTTTCCATGTAAAAGTGCGGTTAAAACGTAAACTTGTACGTCTACAATAATGATGTTTCCAGTATGCTACTGGTGTAGCAGTGGCCCTTTAAAATCAAAATAACGTAATTTACGCTGAATCTAAACCGCACCTGTTCGAGTAGGTTGCAGTGAGCCCTTTTCGTTTGCAAACACTTATGCTGAATTATAATTGTTCTGTCAATGTTTTATTACATTCAAGAGGATTTGGTGCTGGTGTTTGCTCAGAGCTCGTCGGGTTTAGCAATGCATATTTGTTTAACGACGGACTATCTGCATTTTCCTCATGATAGAAAGAGTAGATGACACTAATTAGGATTGTGGAAGGAAAATGTAGATTACGTAAGCAAAGTTAGAAGGAAATCATTAACCCGTTGGGTTATTAGCGAAATAAATATCTAAAGATTAACAAAATATCATAGTTGTGAGAATATAGTTATTTATACACATATCTTAAAGATGTCTCAATAGACAAAGGAGACAAGTTTGACAGTCGCTAAACCAAAGACTTCCATCTTTGCCAAACTGTCATCTGGAGTATGTTTTGGATGGCAATGTAATTAAATCTTGTTACAAGCGCACACATTCCTGACGAGAAGTGCACACGAGAGTGGACAACTTTACAACTGAGTACTTCCAAAATGTCAAGTGTCCATACATGCATGATGATCACTCAGTGTTGGCGCGTGTCTGACCTAACGTTCTTCAAGTGGGGTTGCACATCCTCGCCATCTCTCTCTGAACTGTCGGCCGTAACACATATCACGAGCCCGTCAGCACAGAATCTGGTCTGCCCGGCTTCTGGAGGATTGTCACGGAGACGTCTTAAATGGCTTACAAGATGGCGTTGTCACAGAACAAGTTGGCTGTGACGTTGATCCTACTGCAGATAGCTTTCGTTGTTCTCTTTGCCCTGGTTGTCCGTTATGACGACGACGCCAATGCCGCCGTGGAGAAGAACAGCCGGGATCACAGCAAGGGAGGCGCGGATCCACACGACAACTCACTTAACCGATACTACGCCAGTAAGCACGTCCAAGTTTTGTAATTTTCATGTACATCCTTTCGCACGAGAGAGCTTAAATCAGAGTAAAGTACAAATAGTTGGTTTGGTATGTGCTTAGGCACGTGTACAATGTAGGATATGTTGAAGGTAATAGTTGGGGTTGGTGTCAGATGTAAATGTTGTCAGGCGTACGTTCAACCTGACAACATCTAAATCTGATGTTTACAAACATCTGGATGTGGATGAATTAACATAAATTGTGTTTTCTTTACACATCATCATACGTTTCAGGTTATGGGTGGGGAAGAAAGTTTTCGTATTGATTCCGCATTCCTATATTTAGATGAAACACCCCCATTTATGTGCATGATGTTTTACTGTTAAGCCAAACCTGTGTATTTGTTAAGATCAGAAATAAAAATGGCGAGCCAGAATGACAAACGCCAGTAAAATGACGAATGTTTCAGTGGAGGAGGACGTTTTCTGGTATTCGATAACAAACTGTTGGCACCTGTAGTTTAATTTATTTGGGATTTATGTAAATTATTACAATGTTTCTTTAGTTTTTACTGGTTCCAACGTAAATACGTCGATATTTATAACAGAAATAATCGTTTACCCGTGAAAATATTCATCAAGTTGGAAGTATATTACTTAAGCAAATTTCATAATTACACAACTAATAATTTCTAATTACTTCAACGTTTCAACGTGTGGGACAGTCTGCTCGCCACGCCATCTAGCGAGCAATGACAATTCCGTTCCTGAAGAAGGTTGCCGATGGTGGCCGAAACGTTGAAGTGAGTAGAACATTGCTAGTTGTGTAATCATGAAATTTGCTTAAGGAGAAACAAACGTTATTTCCAAGTATTAATACATACATATATACATTGATTCATACATACATACATACATACATACATACATACATACATACATACATACATACATACATACATACATACATACATACATACATGCATACATACATACATACATACATACATGCATACATACATACATACATACATACATACATACATACATACATACATACACACATACACACATACACACATACACACATACACACATACACACATACACACATACACACATACACACATACACACATACACACATACACACACACACACACACACACACACACACACACACACACACACATACATACACACATACACATATACATACATACATACATACATACATACATACATACATACATACATACATACATACATACATACACACACACACATAACACACATTCATAACACACATACATATTATTTCGCCTTTATTACAATATTAACTTCACTTGCCCATAAAGACAGGACGGACCAAGTAGGACCTCCCTTTTGTCGTTGAAAATTTCACCAACTTCACCCGTCGGTGAAGTGTCGCTCACTCGTCGATGAAATCTCGCGCACCTGTCGAATTCTCGCTGTGTCTCGCAGTGTTCCAGGATGTGCACGTGATGATCTTCATCGGCTTCGGCTTCCTGATGACGTTCCTGAAGCGCTATGGCTTCAGTAGCGTCAGTTACAACCTGCTCCTCTCGGCCGTTGTGATCCAATGGGCAGTCCTGGTCGGAGGTTTCTTCCACTCGCCAGGTGGCAGCATCAAGGTCGGCATTACCACGTGAGTGCAGCGAATGCTGCTGGGAAGGCCGATTCCCAGAAGCCTTTGCGTGAACAAAATACGCACGTTTACATTATGTTCTACGTGAGAGGCGAGTAATATAAATCGTGGCGTAAGTAATAAAAAGCATGAACGTATCAATAAGAAATATTACACAATGACAGCCACAAGACGTTTATAAATCTCGGTCTCACCCAGTGTTCTCGCAACGTGGAAGACACTGCATGGGAATGGCCCTTGCCCTTGATTTCCCATGGGCATGGCACCTTGCATTAATCTCCTGGATTTCACATGACTCTCCAAGTGTGAGAATACATCCGAAATCAGCAGAGAAGTAATGCATCACCGAAAGAATAAACGGTACTTTTTTACTTTGTGCAATTTATACCTGTAAGTCCCGTATGTCTGGCCTCTGTGAGTGGCCGTGGTTAGAGCACTGGCCTCTCATACGAGAGAATCTGGGTTTAAATCCTGTGCTGATATTTCGAATACTGTACAAGTTCGTTTTACTCCAGGAATTCAGATTCATATTAATATAAATGTGTCCGGTTATATACACGTTTGGGGTGTTCTGCACAACTAGCCTTCGTGCATTTATGGCAAGATGGCTTAATACTTCCCAGATAAGTCAAGATGGTGTTCGATCGAACACGTCTACCATAGAATAAAGTGTAACGCGTTTTGAGCTGTCGTAAGAACTTAGAACCTGTCCTTTTCCCGGTTAACCTAACAGTTACGTCTGCACCTAATAGACTCACTTGAACTTTTTTAAACCACATCTTTTTAAGGCCACATTTGTAAATTATTTGTAGGATATTTTATAATGAATTTATTTTAACTATTTTTTACTTACGTTATTATAAAGTTATTAATATATTTTATTATTTATTTATTATTTTATTTTATCTATTTATTGCTGACAAGTTTTGCTTATGAACTAGGATTTTTAGAAGCTTTATTTAATTATCTATTTTATTATCATTTAACATTTCGTCTTTATGTGCAAGTTTAAACTGATTATGAATATTTTAAATATGTGTGTGTTACAATGTTTTTTATGTGCCTCTGAGCGGAATTTTTTACGGATATACAGAGCTTTACAAATAATTGTTTTTATTATTATTATTGTTATTAGTTGTGTTGTCGTTGTCATGCCAGGCTGTTGACTGCTGACTTCGCGGCGGCCGCGGTCCTCATCTCGTTCGGGGCTGTCCTCGGCAAGACTAGCGCCCTCCAACTCGTCGTCATGACCGTCATCGAAGTCGTCGCCTTCCAACTGAACGAGTTCCTCGGAACAAACGTATTTGGGGTAAGGCTGGAAGGTCACGTTAAAGTGCCTATAACCCGGTGTTTGTGACTTTTGTTCATAATCCATGTGACAACTATAACAGTAATTAACGTGATGAGTTTTTGCAACTATGGTTATAAATAGATATATTATAGGAAAGGTTATAACTTACGCCAGGACATTTTTATGAGGAAGAGAAATCAGCAGTGACGTCAGTGGGATACAACTCGTATTACGTACAATGTTTGCAACGTTGCGCGTGTTTTCTACGATTGTTCTAAATTACGCAATTCACGTCAACCGTGCGCGTGTGTTGTTTTGTGTGATGTGATTGGTTCGCCGTGAATAAATACCCCGCTGACGTCACACATGAAGCGATAAAAGTATAAGAACCAGTTGCAAGGTCACAGAGAAATATCACATGTATTGGTGAACATGTCGTCTCTATCCCAGTCAAGCTTCTAACTGTAGTACAGTGAGTTTTATATAATAAATAGATCATTTCCCAAAAAAGAATCGCAACATATCAAAATCAATTTAACACTCACACATACTCGAGCATAAACTCACTATAGACCTATGTACGTGCGCTTGCATTTGAATAACACTATTGATTGTGTTCAACACTTTTGAGCAGGCTTTTATATCTTAAAAGAGTCTTTTATAAGATTGGTGTAGTAATACTAATAATAATAACTTACATCAAAAGTTTACATAAATTGATCAGTGGACGAACTACATTGCTTGGAATAATCGTAGAAAACATGTCGTCTTGAACATGCATACGCGACCGTTGGAACTGCTTGACACATACAATAAAACACAAAATTGTAAACAAAATAAGAAGAGTAACTTTAAACTAGAAACGTCAAACAATTAATGAGCCGCTGTAAATACAAACACACGAACGTGGAGGCGATATCGTTCGGACATAGAGTTCAGAGAGAGAGAGAGAGAGAGAGAGAGAGAGAGAGAGAGAGAGAGAGGAGAGAGAGAGAGAAACAGAGAATGAGAGAATGACAGTGAGAGAGAGACAATGAAAGAAAGAAAGAGAGAGAGAGAGAGCCCGCGAGAGCGAGAGCGAGAGCGATAGAGAGACATACATACATACATACATACATACATACATACATACATACATACATGCATACATACAGAAAGACAGACAGACAGACAGACAGACAGACAGACATACAGAGATGGAGAGAGATAGGGCGAGTACAGAGAAGGACATATCAAAGATTCCAATGCTGAGTTAAGTCAACAATTTAACTCAACTTAATTAAGTCAACAAACAGTTAGATGTATTGCTCCCACAGTTAGATGTATTGGTCCCACAGTTAGATGTATTGGTCCCACAGTTAGATGTATTGGTCCCACAGTTAGATGTGTTGCTGCCACAGTTAGATGTATTGGTCCCACAGTTAGATGTATTGGTCCCACAGTTAGATGTATTGCTCCCACAGTTAGATGTGTTGCTGCCACAGTTAGATGTATTGGTCCCACAGTTAGATGTATTGGTCCCACAGTTAGATGTATTGCTCCCACAGTTAGATGTATTGCTCCCACAGTTAGACGTATTGCTCCCACAGTTAGATGTATTGCTCCCACAGTTAGATGTATTGCTCCCACAGTTAGACGTATTGCTCCCACAGTTAGATGTATTGCTCCCACAGTTAGATGTATTGCTCCCACAGTTAGATGTATTGCTCCCACAGTTAGATGTATTGCTCCCACAGTTAGATGTATTGCTCCCACAGTTAGATGTATTGCTCCCACAGTTAGACGTATTGCTCCCACAGTTAGATGTATTGCTCCCACAGTTACATGTATTGCTCCCACAGTTAGACGTATTGCTCCCACAGTTAGACGTATTTCTCCCATAGTACCACATCGCCGTATCACTGCCGCCGTTCAGTGTTGATGTCGACTGTTGTAGGCGGTCGACGTCGGTGGTTCTATGTTCGTGCACGTGTTCGGGGCCTACTTCGGCCTCACCGTCGCCACGATCCTCTCCCGCGAAGGCACCGAGAAGGCGGCCGGCAAGGAGGGGTCCGTCTACCACTCAGACCTCTTCTCCGTCGTAGGTAGGTCTATCGGAGGGGTCCGTCTACCACTCAGACCTCTTCTCCGTCGTAGGTAGGTCTATCGGAGGGGTCCGTCTACCACTCAGATCTCTTCTCCGCCGTAGGTAGGTCTATCGGAGGGGTCCGTCTACCACTCCGATCTCTTCTCAGTCATAGGTAGGTCTATCGGAGGGGTCCGTCTACCACTCAGATCTCTTCTCCGCCGTAGGTAGGTCTATCGGAGGGGTCCGTCTACCACTCCGATCTCTTCTCAGTCGTAGGTAGGTCTATCGGAGGGGTCCGTCTACCACTCAGATCTCTTCTCCGTCGTAGGTAGGTCTATCGGAGGGGTCCGTCTACCACTCAGATCTCTTCTCCGTCGTAGGTAGGTCTATCTGAGGGATCCTTCTACCACTCAGACCTCTTCTCTGTCGTAGGTAGGTATATCGGAGGGGTCCGTCTACCACTCCGATCTCTTCTCAGTCGTAGGTAGGTCTAGCGTAATCGGAAGTGTTTATTCGAATTCAATCAAATTAATTGTACATATTTTCAGAACAGAAATATATGCAGTTCAGTTATGAACTGATATATGTGTCGAATGGTAGATAGTATGGACATACATTATTGACAAAAATGTGTTAAATTAGAATCAGTTAACAACAGATCATGTACTGTCAATTTCCTGTAGATAAACAGAACCAGGGTCAGGGAGACTGCCACTAAGTCTATTCTTAGACTCTCTCGTCGCAATCTATAGCACTAGTGACGTAATCAATAGCACTAGTGACGTAATCTATAGCACTAGTGACGTAATCTATGGCACTAGTGACGTAATCTATAGGGTGTCTTCCCGTTATAGCTACTTCCCGTTATAGCTACTTTTTATTCCCGTTATAGCTACTCGTTAAGTTTGACAGGCAAACAATTCCCGTTATAGCTACTTTTCTATTTCTCCATTTTACAGTGTAACAAGATAAGGGAGCATTAACTATTTCATCTCCATCCAGCTGATGTCCATGAGGGGTGGACGTGTTTGATATAAGTGTGTCCTACTGAGGAATTTTAACAAAGTCAAGTGATAATTTTTAACGAATACCTTGTGGAGACATGGCTTGGTGATGATTCAAAAATCACCATGGACATGTGGAATGTCTACACAGAAACTGACAAATGAACAAACAACCATGTTGAAGGATACAATTCCAAGTTCGCGAAAGTGGTGGGGGAACACCATTCCAACATCTTCCTGTTCGTGGTTGCTAAACATGATGCTGCCGTCACACTACCACATAACAAGAATAAATGATGACTTTCATTACTTTTTGATAAATGCAATTCTGTACTCAGTACAATTAACATAGGTGTCTTTTGAAAACAAATTGCACAAGTGTTTTATGGTATATTTTCCATTTCAAATAACTGACAGTTACATTTGTATATCATTTTTATGATTGTTTAAATGTGTCTTTCATTAATACATTGCATGTATGAATCTTACAGTAATCTGAAATAGTTAATGCTCCCCCTTGCTGTCCCCTCCTGAATTGTGTAATTAAATAAGTAGCTATAACGGGACTAGTTTGCCTGTCAAACTTAATGAGTAGCTATAACGGGAAAAAACTGTAGCTATAACGGGAAGTAGCTATAACGGCAAGTAGCTATAACGGACCTAGACCATCTATAGCACTAGTGACGCAATATATAGCACCAGTGACGTAATATATAGCACTAGTGACGTAGTGTCGGAAAGAAATAACCATTCGATGACTATGCTGGAGCTTCTACATCATCCCGTTGTCTCTATGTTTCCCCGCCACTTGTTTCTTACTTACTTTGTGCCCACTGGCACATAGGGGCTACTTGAGGTCTAATCATATAATCTTACAGTCAACCCTTCCACAACAACAATTACACAACAAATTGTCATACCTTCCCTAAATATGGGTGACCAGAAATATTGGGTGCTCATCTCTCGCCCCCCCCCTGACTATGACATATGTTTAGCGCTTGAGGTACCCTAAGGATTGATCACCGCGCGATATCAGAAAGTAACTTCACGCGTCTGTGGAACGATCTACCGGACAGTCTGCGTCTAACAGACTCACTTGAACTTTTTAAGTCAAACTTTAAAACACATCTTTTTAAGGCCGAAGATGTAAACTACTTGTAGGGTATTTTATAATGAATTTATTTTAACTGTAATTATATATTTTATTTACTTACTTTATTATTCAGTTATTAATATATTGTATTATTTATTTATTATTTTATTGTATCTATTTATTGCTGATAAGTTTAGCTTATGAACTAGGATTTGTAGAAGTCTTATTTAATGATCTATTTATTAGCATTTAACATTTCGTCTTTACGTGCAAGTTTAAACTGATAATGAATATTTTAAATATGTATGTGTTACAATGTATTTTATGCGCCTATGAGCGGAAATGTTTCCGGATATACGGTGCTTTACAATAATAATAATAATAATAATTATTATTATTATATTTTCCGTCGACAACGTTGCTGTTGCAGGCACGTTGTTTCTCTGGGTGTTCTGGCCCAGTTTCAACGCGGCTCTGGCCCCGGGCGACGACCAACACCGAGCTGTCATCAACACCTACTTCTCCCTGGCAGCCTGTGTCGTCACGACCGTCGCCATGTCTGTTTGGCTCAACAAGAACAGCAAACTCGACATGGTGAGTGACGTCACGAGTTTTCTTTATCAGAACAAGAACAAGATGTTTTTTATGTTTACCTCAAATAAGTACATGAATCAATAATCATAAGGTGATCATAAACAAAACGTCACCATAAGTAATTTAAAACAGAACTGTGAAATGGGTGTCGGTGGTTCCTGTTAAGATTGAAACGTCGCTATCACAGGACCCACTCGTAGTAATTATACATATAGTCAACCTCTCTACATACGAATGTATGGTATGTTTTACTTCAATACGATTGTTATTTCTTTATAGTTAAATCTATCTCTGATGATATATTTAAGTATGATTGACTTACTTTGATGATATGTTTTCTACGACATGCTTCTCTGTAGTACAAGTAGAAATAATCAAGTGACAATCGTAAAATACATATAACATTTCTTTGCATCTATCCATATATGTGCATATTAAAATTCTAATGTCTTTGTGTACTTATCTGACATATGCAAGAATCAGATATTGTACATACGGTTTGATATTTTTGTAAGAGATACATTTTAAAGTAATACACGTAACAATGTAAATGTATAAGTGTAAAATCGTTCTGAAAGTTTTCTGTAAATCCTGTATTCCTAATGGACATAATGTCATTAAATGTGCCAGAACACAGCAAAGTTAGATGACGCCATCATTTCTGAGAGTACTAGTGGTGCCCCCTATCGATGGCGACACAGCAGGATTGTCTATCTTCTTTGCGCCATACAAGCCGAACGATTATGTGAGATAAACATATCCACTCAAAAACGCTAATATAATTGCATGAAAATATCGAATTGAACAACGATTCGTTCTTAAATGATTCAAACTTTCATATCACTCGGAGGCAACACGCGAGCTCTTCAATACGACTGCGCAGTCTAGATACTACTAATAATACGAATACTACAACTGCGCCTAAATCCTTGAAAAACCAATAACTGCATACGTTAAATTGCTTACAACTGTAATCACGATGAAAACGAGGTGTTTTATGACGTCATAACAAATGTCCACGTCATCACATACGCAACAGTCGACGACGGTGTAGCGCTTACATTTTTCCGGCGTTATAAACGTTCCGATTGACGTTTCTGCGCATGCGCGATATTTGTAAAATCATCAATATGCAGCAAAATGACAAAGCATGTATGGCATAAATACTACGGGTTGTTCGTCAGGGTGTATATAACCTCTCAGCAAAAATATTTGTCGCAAATTAACACGAGGCAAACAAGCTTTGAGGCATATCGCTAGGTGGCGTAAGGTGGTACATGTTTCTATTTCACTGCTCGTTCAAATTTACATTTTTAATCTAAATTCTGCATTTTTGTGTTCGACATTACTGCAGTTATAAGACCAACACACTACTTTATTTGGACACGCAGAATGTTTTATAAATTACACCAGTTACGCCGCTAAAATTAATCATTTACAACATAGTGGGCGATAATACAGATAGTCAACTTTTCGCGCTTCGGTACGGTCTTACATTACAAATAACATACAAAGATAGGGGTAGCCCTTTTAAACTGTTAACTAACAGGCCTTTTCATAAGACGTTCCTTTACACCCAGTATCGCCCTGGGGGTGAAGACCTCTACGTTTCATCTGCACGGGCACTAAACGTCTTATTACTTTTGCACTGGCTTTGCCGAGCGCGAAGATTTAAACGATCTGTATTTAGCCTTTTAAACTGATTTGTTAAACTGATTTGTATTTAGCCTTTTACAAACTCATTCTACATTTAGCATTTTACAGACTTATTTAGCATTTTACAAACTCATTTGAAACTACTGATTTAGTTTATTAATAATTTTAAATACCACTTGATTATGTCTATGTAATATTTATTTTATAACACATTATTTATTTATTTATTTTTCTCGCTATATTTATTAGTCTTACATCTAAGAAACTACTGTAATTTTAGATTTAGTGTGATCTTATACTCTCATATACTTATTTATTACATGTTATTTATTAAGTTTTGGTGCTGCTGACCCATGCCAAACATTTACATTATTTTAGAACGTCTGGCCACTCTCAGTCACTAATTATTTTATGATACATTAATTTTATCACTTGAGCAGATTTTGTCAAATGTCACCATTGTTCTCACTGTGTGTTTTATTTTTATCATGTTTTGCAGCTTCTAGAAGCCATGATTTCACCTTGTGTAACACACTGGCACAATGGTCGGATGTAATTTCAACCCCTTCCAAATACATGACCACACAAGAATCCTTGACATACTTACACAGTCTGCCATGCCTTAATCTGTGTTTCAACCGAAAATTACTACCTATACCCCGTTCCAGGCCAACATTTAAATTGGCCTTGATCTTACTGCTAGCGGGAGATGTTAGTCTTAATCCTGGACCTGTGGTCAGGCATAACATCCGCCTGGCCACCACTAACATTCGTTCAATTCGTGAAAAAACTGCCTCTATCACTGATCTTATAATTTCCAAAACAATACACATTCTCGCTGTGACTGAGACCTGGCTCAGACCGCATGACACAGATGCATGTATTGCCGACATCTCCCCTCCTGGCTATACCTTCCACCATCGACCACGTCCAGTTGGACGAGGCGGAGGTGTCGGTTTCCTTATTTCAAAACTATTTAACGTAACCCCGTACACCAGCCCGGACTATACCACATTTGAATCTATTTGTCTTAACATATCTAATTCGTGCTTCTGTGGGGTTTTCATTTGTATTTATCGCCCTCCAGGTCATCCAGCTAACTTCTTTGAAGAATTCCAGGATCTTTTGGAAAATGTTGCAACCATGCACACAGAATTTTACATTTTGGGCGATTTTAATCTTCACCTGGATACACCATCTGCAACAACTATCACGTTTAATGATATCCTGGCATCATTTGACACAAAACAACATGTCAATTTCCCAACACACATACATGGACATTGGCTTGACATCTTGATAACTCGTTCCTCTTGTAAAAACATTCAGACACCCACAGTTGTAGATGGCTTATCGGACCATAACACAGTAATTGCAGATCTTAAAGTTCCTTTAGCCCCAGCCGTGTCCAAACACAACATGTCCTACAGAGCCATTCACAGTATCAACATTGCATCATTTATGACTGATATAATTACACCCGACCTTGTCACACATCCTAAAGAACATGTATCAGACCTATACATACAGTACCGTCAAATACTGAAGACATTGCTTGACAAACATGCACCCGCTAAATCCAAATATGTGTCACAAAAGCCGCCAGCTCCTTGGATGACCCCGGAAATAATCCAATCTAAACGGCGCCGTCGCTATCTGGAACGTGTTTGGCGTAAATCTCGGTCATCCTTAGACAGGTCACGCTACACACGGCAATGTCATCTATGTAACCAACAAATGTCAAAAGCAAAGTCGTATTATTACGAAAACATGGTCGCAAATAACTCCGCTACACCAAAACAACTATGGAAATGCATCAATCAGATTTTACACAGGCGGCCTGCTCCTTCTCTACCAACCCATGCATCAATCAAGTCACTGTGTAACTCTTTCTCAAGTCATTTTAAAGACAAAATCAGCCTGATACATTCAGCCTTCACAGATCACACCTCAGACACTATAAATGCCGACTCTCCACAACTAAATTCTAAACTCACATCGTTTGAACCAGCCACAACTACTGAAGTGAAAAAAATAATCATGTCATCCCCAAATAAATCTTGTGATCTTGACCCACTTCCGACCATACTACTGAAAGCATGCCTTGACGTTTTAATTAAACCAATAACAGATATAATAAATGCATCACTCTGCTCCGGCTTATTCCCTGAAGACTTTAAATGTGCACATGTAAATCCAAATCTTAAGAAGACAACTCTGTCAAAAGAAGATCTAAACAGCTACAGGCCTATTTCTAACCTTAGCTTCATTTCCAAAATACTCGAAAAGGTTGTTGCAAATCGACTTACTTCTCACATCAACATAAATGGTTTAACCAATGCATCACAGTCTGCGTACAAACAATTTCACTCAACAGAAACTGCTCTTTTAAAAGTACACAATGACATAAACCTTAACATTGATAATGGCAATGTTACTGCACTGACCCTGCTTGACCTATCCGCCGCTTTCGACACCATTGACCACGACATTCTCATTACACGCTTATCAACGTGGTATGGGATATCTGGCACAGCCTTGAGCTGGTTTACTTCATACCTTACTGACAGACGGCAAGCCATTAAAATAGGTAACTGCTTCTCAGACATGCTGCCCACCTCTTGTGGTGTCCCCCAGGGTTCTGTTTTGGGTCCGTTGCTTTTCACTCTGTACACAACACCATTAAGCTCAGTTATCCAGAGTCATAACCTGGATCATCACCTTTATGCAGATGACACACAAATCTATGTTTCTCTGACCACACCAGATACTTGTCGCTCCCTAAACCAGCTCAGGGATTGTCTCCAAGATGTCTCCCTCTGGATGAAAAATAGTAAATTAAAACTAAATGCAGATAAGACTGAATTTCTCATCATTGGTACCTCAACGCAGCGGGCAAAACTCAATGGCTTTTTCCCGACACATATTCTGAGTCAGAGTATCACACCAGCCACCTCAGTTTTAAATCTCGGAGTAACGTTTGATGAAAACTTCAATTTCAAAAAACATATCTCGAAAACATGCCGTTGCTGTTTTTACCATATCCGTGATCTTCGCCGTATCCGCCGGTTTTTATCACTTTCCGTTGCTAAAACCATCGCCACAGCTCTAGTAAGCAGCAGACTCGACTACTGCAATTCCCTCCTTTACAATACCGCAAACAAGGACATAGCCAAACTTCAGCGTGTCCAAAATTGTTTAGCAAGGGTAGTCACGCGTTCTCCACGTTTTTCTCGCTCAGTGCCGCTTCTAAAATCACTGCATTGGCTACCTGTGCACTATCGCATCATTTTCAAAATGTGTACAATAGCCTATCAAGCACTCTCATCTACACAACCAGCATATCTAAATTCAATGCTAACTCCAACAAGAAATTCCAGACAGCTACGCTCAACCAGTAGTAACCCTCTTCACATCCCTCGGGTGAAAACGAAAGCCGGGACCCGAGCTTTCTCGGTTGCCGCACCAGCGGTGTGGAATTCGCTTCCTGCCAGTGTTAAAGCACAAGGTAATATAGTTTCATTCCGCCGACATCTAAAAACCTATCTCTTTAATGCTGCCTATCCTCCTTAGCCTCCTAGCTTTTCCATCCATCCGTTGACCACTCACGCATTGCTTTCGATTATGAGATTGATTAATCCCCTGGTTTTGTCGCGCCACTGAGCTTGATTTTCGAGGATATTGGCGCAAAAGAAGTTACTATTATTATTATTATTTAGATAGGAAGCGTAAATGACGTCACTGTTGTGCGCCATAATCCGTGACAGTGATGTATAAAAACCGTAATATTTTATTGCATTGAACGACATTTTAAGAAACTCTTCACAGTAATCATCACATGAGAGTTAACGAACCTCTCGTGGCATTTATACCGAAAATGCTTTGTTGTTTCGTTGGACATTGGTGATTTTACATTTATTGCGCATGCGCAGAAACGTCAATCGGAACGTTTTTAACGATCGGAAAAATGAAAGCGCGACAACGGCATAGTAGCAAAACTAATTGCGACGTCTTCCCATTACATGGGCTACTCCGCTATCGTATCAACTAACTACAGCCGTGTGCTTATCTTTACTTTTTGTTTCCAACTTATGCATTTATCATTAAGTAAATCTGCTGCAAGCTACTGATCACGTGATATATATATATATATATATATATATATATATATATATATATATATATATATATATATATATATATATATATATATATGTGTGTGTGTGTGTGTGTGTGTGTGTGTGTGTGTGTGTGTGTGTGTGTGTGTGTGTGTGTGTGTGTGTGTGTGTGTCAATTTTTGCAAGTGAGTTGTTTAACGCGCACGTCGTGTGCCGTCGTTACAGGTCCACATCCAGAACGCGACGTTGGCGGGCGGAGTGGCTGTGGGTACGGCGGCCGACATGATGATCCAGCCGTGGGGCGCTCTAGTCGTCGGCAGTCTCGCAGGAGTCCTCTCGGTCGTTGGCTTCAACTATGTCACGGTAACTCAATTATGTCACGGATGGCTCGACTATGTCACGGTATTTGAACTAGGCCATGGTAACTCGACTATGCCATGGTAACTTGACTATGTCACGGTAACTCTATTATGTCACGGTAACTCGACTACGTCACAACTCGTTTACGTCACTGGAAGTCAACTACGTCACTGTAACTCAACTATGTCACTGTATTTCAATTACCTCATAGCAACGTCCTCACTGGCCTGGCATCTGGCAAGGTATAATTTAGAGATTAGCAAATTAGTTGCGAAATACGACTATACCTATTTTAATTGTCGAAGTGTAAAGTATAATTTTGTTTGAGCGTTTCGTGTTTCGTCGTCCTTTTCAAAACAATATATCACGTGTACAAATAAGCTTCGTTTGATCGAGAGTTCATGTGTTTTGTTATCTAAGTGTTCGTTCACTCGTTCGTTCGTTCGTTCGTTCGTTCGTTCGTTCGTTCGTTCGTTCGTTCGTTCGTTCGTTCGTTCGTTCGTTCGTTCGTTCGTTCGTTCGTTCGTTCGTTCGTGCGTGCGTGCGTGCGTGCGTGCGTGCGTGCGTCCGTGCGTCCGGCCGTCCGTCCGTCCGGCCGTCCGTCCGTCCGTCCGTCCGGCCGTCCGTCCGTCCGTCCGTCCGTCCGTCCGTCCGTCCGTCCGTCCGTCCGTCCGTCCGTCCGTCCGTCCGTCCGTCCGTCCGTCCGTCCGTCCGTCCGTCCGTCCGTCCGTCCGTCCGTCCGTCCGTCCGTCCGTCCGTCCGTCCGTCCGTCCGTCCGTCCGTCCGTCCGTCCGTCCGTCCGTCCGTCCGTCCGTCCGTCCGTCCGTCCGTCCGTCCGTCCGTCCGTCCGTCCGTCCGTTGGGGTTGACGTAACTGTTATGTCCCAGCCCTGGCTGTCGTCCAAACTGAAGGTCCACGACACATGCGGCGTCAACAATCTACACGGCATGCCGGGAATCATGGCCGCCATCGTTGGAATATTTGCCGCTCTCGTGGCTAGTGAAAGCCAGTATGGTTATAGGTGAGATAATATTGTAAAAAACTAATTTATTATTTTATTTGACACCTTCCAATACTATGCATTCGTTTTTGTGTATGCCCCCTTATTGAAATAGTTACGTTTTGAATATAATATGTATGTGATCGGGACCAACAGTGGCCAGAATAATTTATGTTTCCAAAACTTTTCCAACCATTTCATATGTTTCAAAGTAGCACATGCAGTAATATGAAACTGGACTTCCCCAAAGTCGCCATCTTTATTTTATAGTGACTCACTTCGCTGTATGTTTGCTTGTAGCCTTTACCAGATCTTCCCCGCCCGCTCGCTTGTAGTCAACTCGACGGCGCTGTTCGCCGTGCAGAAGCACCTGAGCGTGGACCCCGGTGTCGGTCGCACGGCCGTCCTCCAGGCCGGCTTCCAACTGACCACTCTCTGCTGCACGCTCCTCGTGGCCGTGGTCAGCGGCATTGTAACAGGCAAGTCTCTATTCCTCACTGTCACATTCGTTTAAGTCTCTATTCCTCCCTGTCACATTCATTCAAGTCTCTATTCCTCCCTGTCACATTCTTTCAAGTTTCTATTCATCCCTGTCACATTCCTCCAAGTCTCTATTCCTCCCTGTCACCTTCCTTCAAGTCTCTATTCCTCCCTGTCACATTCTTTCAAGTCTCTATTCATCCCTGTCACATTCCTCCAAGTCTCTATTCCTCCCTGTCACCTTCCTTCAAGTCTCTATTCCTCCCTGTCACCTTCCTTCAAGTCTCTATTCCTCCCTATCACATTATTTCAAGTCTCTATTCATCCCTGTCACATTCCTCTAAGTCTCTATTCCCCCTGTCACCTTCCTTCAAGTCTCTATTCCCCCCTGTCACCTTCCTTCAAGTCTCTATTCCTCCCTGTCACCTTCCTTCAGTTCTCTATTCCTCCCTGTTACCTTCCTTCAAGTCTCTATTCCCCCCTGTCACCTTCCTTCAAGTCTCTATTCCTCCCTGTCAACTTCCTTCAAGTCTCTATTCCCCCATGTCACCTTCCTTCAAGTCTCTATTCCTCCCTGTCACCTTCCTTCAGTTCTCTATTCCTCCCTGTCAACTTCCTTCAAGTCTCTATTCCCCCCTGTCACCTTCCTTCAAGTCTCTATTCCTCCCTGTCACCTTCCTTCAAGTCTCTGTTCCTCCCTGTCACCTTCCTTCAAGTCTCTATTCCTCCCTGTCACCTTCCTTCAAGTCTCTATTCCTCCCTATCACATTCTTTCAAGTCTCTATTCATCCCTGTCACATTCCTCTAAGTCTCTATTCCCCCTGTCACCTTCCTTCAAGTCTCTATTCCCCCATGTCACCTTCCTTCAAGTCTCTATTCCTCCCTGTCACCTTCCTTCAGTTCTCTATTCCTCCCTGTCACCTTCCTTCTAGTCTCTATTCCCCCCTGTCACCTTCCTTCAAGTCTCTATTCCTCCCTGTCAACTTCCTTCAAGTCTCTATTCCCCCATGTCACCTTCCTTCAAGTCTCTATTCCTCCCTGTCACCTTCCTTCAGTTCTCTATTCCTCCCTGTCACCTTCCTTCAAGTCTCTATTCCTCCCTGTCACCTTCCTTCAGTTCTCTATTCCTCCCTGTCACCTTCCTTCAAGTCTCTATTCCTCCCTGTCAACTTCCTTCAAGTCTCTATTCCCCCTGTCACCTTCCTTCAAGTCTCTATTCCTCCCTGTCACCTTCCTTCAAGTCTCTATTCCTCCCTGTCACCTTCCTTCAAGTCTCTATTCCTCCCTGTCACCTTCCTTCAAGTCTCTATTCCTCCCTATCACATTCTTTCTAGTCTCTATTCATCCCTGTCACATTCCTCTAAGTCTCTATTCCCCCTGTCACCTTCCTTCAAGTCTCTATTCCCCCCTGTCACCTTCCTTCAAGTCTCTATTCCTCCCTGTCACCTTCCTTCAGTTCTCTATTCCTCCCTGTTACCTTCCTTCAAGTCTCTATTCCCCCCTGTCACCTTCCTTCAAGTCTCTATTCCTCCCTGTCAACTTCCTTCAAGTCTCTATTCCCCCATGTCACCTTCCTTCAAGTCTCTATTCCTCCCTGTCACCTTCCTTCAGTTCTCTATTCCTCCCTGTCAACTTCCTTCAAGTCTCTATTCCCCCCTGTCACCTTCCTTCAAGTCTCTATTCCTCCCTGTCACCTTCCTTCAAGTCTCTGTTCCTCCCTGTCACCTTCCTTCAAGTCTCTATTCCTCCCTGTCACCTTCCTTCAAGTCTCTATTCCTCCCTATCACATTCTTTCAAGTCTCTATTCATCCCTGTCACATTCCTCTAAGTCTCTATTCCCCCTGTCACCTTCCTTCAAGTCTCTATTCCCCCATGTCACCTTCCTTCAAGTCTCTATTCCTCCCTGTCACCTTCCTTCAGTTCTCTATTCCTCCCTGTCACCTTCCTTCTAGTCTCTATTCCCCCCTGTCACCTTCCTTCAAGTCTCTATTCCTCCCTGTCAACTTCCTTCAAGTCTCTATTCCCCCATGTCACCTTCCTTCAAGTCTCTATTCCTCCCTGTCACCTTCCTTCAGTTCTCTATTCCTCCCTGTCACCTTCCTTCAAGTCTCTATTCCTCCCTGTCACCTTCCTTCAGTTCTCTATTCCTCCCTGTCACCTTCCTTCAAGTCTCTATTCCTCCCTGTCAACTTCCTTCAAGTCTCTATTCCCCCTGTCACCTTCCTTCAAGTCTCTATTCCTCCCTGTCACCTTCCTTCAAGTCTCTATTCCTCCCTGTCACCTTCCTTCAAGTCTCTATTCCTCCCTGTCACCTTCCTTCAAGTCTCTATTCCTCCCTATCACATTCTTTCTAGTCTCTATTCATCCCTGTCACATTCCTCTAAGTCTCTATTCCCCCTGTCACCTTCCTTCAAGTCTCTATTCCCCCCTGTCACCTTCCTTCAAGTCTCTATTCCTCCCTGTCACCTTCCTTCAGTTCTCTATTCCTCCCTGTCACCTTCCTTCAAGTCTCTATTCCCCCCTGTCACCTTCTTTCAAGTCTCTATTCCTCCCTGTCAACTTCCTTCAAGTCTCTATTCCCCCATGTCACCTTCCTTCAAGTCTCTATTCATCCCTGTCACCTTCCTTCAGTTCTCTATTCCTCCCTGTCACCTTCCTTCAAGTCTCTATTCCTCCCTGTCAACTTCCTTCAAGTCTCTATTCCCCCTGTCACCTTCCTTCAAGTCTCTATTCCTCCTTGTCACCTTCCTTCAAGTCTCTATTCCTCCCTGTCACCTTCCTTCAAGTCTCTATTCCTCCCTGTCACCTTCCTTCAAGTCTCTATTCCTCCCTGTCACCTTCCTTCAAGTCTCTATTCCTCCCTGTCACCTTCCTTCAAGTCCCTATTCCCCCCTGTCACCTTCCTTCAAGTCTCTATTCCTCCCTGTCACCTTCATTCAAGTCTCTATTCCTCCTTGCCACCTTCTTTCAGACTTTTCTCCCTGTTATTTCTGTTGTTGGTTGTCATTGTTGGTGCTCTTCGTCTTCTTCTTTTCCTCCTCTTCCTACTTCTACTTCTACATCGAGCTCTCAATTGAGAGAACCCGTATGCGACTCGTACCTCGTTTATCAACTCTTGAATATTTCGTTTTCAAACATTATTTTCTGTGGTATGTAAACATACAGAGCTCGAACGCATTCACACCATACACCGCACACACACGCACGCACGCACGCACGCACGCACGCACGCACGCACGCACGCACGCACGCACGCACGCACGCACGCACGCACGCACGCACGCACGCACGCACGCGTATGTTTATGTGTGAGTGTGTATGTATATGTGTGTGTGTGTGTGTGTGTGTGTGTGTGTGTGTGTGTGTGTGCGTGTGGGCGTGTGTGCGTGTGCGTGTGCGTGTGCGAGTGCGTGTGCGTGTGCGTGTGCGTGTGCGTGTGTATGTATGAATGTACTTATGCAGTATATAAGAATGTCGGATGCGTTCGAACTGTTGGCACAGTGACCCCCAGTCACTGTCACATTCTTCCACTCGAACTCAAATGACTTAATTCAGCGCCAGCTTCACTTGAGTATGTTTACATTATACTTACGCTTACCGGTTGCGTGAAACTAGCACGTACTGGGTGTTTGAAAAGCCTTCTTGCTTTTATTTGTCTGCAGGAAAACTGATGCAGTTGTCGTTGTGGGATGAACCGAGGGACCATCAATTGTTTGACGACACTGATTACTGGCTGCTCCCCGATGAGGGATTCCCCGAAGGAAAGATGGCGAGCGAGATTGTTGACGGAATTCACATAGACTCGATTACTGACAACGTCGAAAACACGAACAATGTTGAAATGAATGCATGAATGAATGAATGTTTATTTTCGGAAACGTACAAAGCACATATGTAATAAACTAAAAATGTAACAACCAATTATATAATGTACGATTCCGCGCAGACAGCGAAGCCAATTAAGGCTATTACCAGTTTGTATAGATAATAATTATTATTATGAAACTATTTCTTATAAATTAAACTGGTCGCTGCCAACCCTACCATAGCTCTATAAACAATAATGTTATAATAATAATTTCACGTGTAACACATACTTATAGTTTTTTTTATAACTGACCAGGTATGTAAAACGTAACAATAATATTCAATAATAAATGTTCAATTAACATATACATAGATGCGGCCAAAGTATAATTAGCAACTACCATTTCGAGGGCGGCTTAGTTCAATTACGCGTCTAGACGTGTAAGCGGTGTCAGGCCGTTTTTCGATCTCGTCGTATCTTTGTATACATTGTCAAACAAAAACACACACAGAAATAGCAAGTTATAATAACACACTTAGCCTAGATAATCAAGGCTAACCCTGTGGTAATTCCTGCTTCATAAACACTGCAAATTGGTATTTCCGTTTATTTAATTTTTGTGTGAATAATATATATATATATATATATATATATATATATATATATATATATATATGCATTTTTTATCTTTTCGATCGCGTATAGCACGCTGGAATATAGCCTCGATTACCCCGTGACGTGGCATTTCTTGATAACCCTGCCTGGGAAATTAATGCTCTGCCAATGTTGCCACCAGAGCGGATTTACCCCCAAGAATAGGGTAGAGACGCTGATTGGCTCTCAGGCCAACTATAAAATAACAGTTAAAATAAGGATATACTTTACAAATCAATACAAGAAATAATAATATATATATATGTGTGTGTGTGTGTGTGTGTGTGTGTGTGTGTGTGTGTGTGTGTGTGTGTGCGCGTGTGTGTGTGTGTGTATGTGTGTGTGTGTGTGTGTGTGTGTGTGTGTGTGTGTGTGTGTGTGTGTGTGTGTGTGTGTGTGTGTGTGTGTGTGTGTGTGTGTGTGTATTCCAGCGTGCTGATACGCGATCGAAAAATGAAAAAAGCAAAGCATTAATTTGTACAACTGGTAGGCCTTTTGCTGCTATTAATCCCACGAGAAAATGCTGAGCATAAATTCACCCACCATATGTGTTGTCATTTTCTAAGGTCTCTTTATGCTGGTAATGAGAACTTATTGAAATTAAGATGTAATGTTCTCGGTGCTAAAAAGAGTAAATGACCATATGTGGTCAAGCGGACGAATTAAGCTTGACACGGAGCTGGACATGTGTCTTAGGGCAAGCGCTGTTTAATTAATCGTATTGTTGACACATAGAGCTGTCGTCACCGGAGAACTAGCAGTTATTGTACAGCAAATAGATAGATTTTAATAACATTCAAATACAAATTACCCCAATTATTGTTGTTTACAATTTTCGTGTCAACATCGAATCAATATGTTGATGTAATGACTACTGTTAACACCAATAGATGTGTTGGTTGTAATTGGGATCTTTGTCCAAACGAGCGTCACTATAGTTTAATTTACACAGGGTACATGTTTCTGTGGCGAAGCGTGATGCGTGGATGGACGTAACAATAATGTTCTAAAATGTTCACAAGATGTTGACTTCGAAACCGAAGTGTGCCGGCTGGTATGAAGCTCATGAATACTGTCTCCCGCTTTTATATAGGTTGTAGTTGTGTATTATACACGCACTACACACACACACGGTATATGTTTCTTACACTGACAGTTGGTGTTTGCGTCGGTCATTTATTGTTTCACAAAGTTGGTGCGAATACTGTTGTATTTTTCTCTATCATGTCATGTGTCACAGCGTATAACGACACGGTCATTGTGTATCGTGTACCGTATCGTGGGTATCGCGACACCAGCGTATCAGTCCGGCCCTAGGGTATACAATCGCTATTCCATTCACTGCTCCATACCTGCAGGCAGAACTATTGTGCTTTCGAACCCACCCCCGGTTTACCTTTGATGAATTAAACCCGACTAGTGTCATATTATTTTGTGGTACATTTCCAGTTGCTCATAGCAATAAAACGTGATGTTTTCATCGGAGTCAAATCACAACGTTTCCTTGGCACAGTACATCCATCGCGTTGCAGGCCGTCTCTATGATGACGTCATAACAAAGATGCTCCGTCTACCGATACTGTTGAGATTGTCCCTAGACAGGCGGTGAGACTCTGAAGAGTAGTGACTGCAGGTTCAGTAAACAAGCATCTTGTCAAAATACGGGACAAAATACAACATAGAGCAATAAAATATATGTTTCAATATTTGTCTCGCCGATGGTATAGCGACATCTATCAACAAGAGAGATATCGCGCGCGTACGTGCGGGCGGGCGTGTGCGTGCGCGTGCGTGCGTGCGTGCGTGTGTGTGTGTGTGTGTGTGTGTGTGTGTGTGTGTGTGTGTGTGTGAGTGTGCGTGTGTTTTTGTTTGTATGTATGTATGTGGTATATATATATATATATATATATATATATATATATATATATATATATATATATATATATATATATATGTGTGTGTGTGTGTGTGTGTGTGTGTGTGTGCATGCGTGCGTGCGTGCGTGTGAGTGAGTGTGTGTGTGTATGTGAGTGTGTGTACGTGTGCGTTTGTGTGTGAGAGTATGTGTGTGTATATGTGTTTGTATGTGAAAGTATATATATATATATATATATATATATATATATATATATATATATATATATATATATTATATATATATATATATATATCTGTGTGCGTGTGTGTGTGCGTGCGTTCGTGCGTGTGTGTGCGTGTGCGCGCGCGCGAGCGCGCGTATGTGTGTGCGTGTGTGTGTGTGAGAGAGTGTGTGTGTGCGTGTGTCCGTATGTGTGTGTATGCATGTGTATGTGTGTGCGTATCTGTATGGGTATGTATGCATGCGAGTGTGTATTTTTGCGTACGTGTGCGTATGTCTGTATGGTGTGTGTGCGTGTGTTTGCGTGAGCGTGTGTGCGTGTATGCGTATGTATGTGGTGTATATATGTGTGTGCCTGTATGTTCGGTACAAGTGAGGTAATCGATCTAGGAAACGTTCAGAGTGACCCCCGAGTCCTACGCCACCGGTTTCCGAATCGCACGGATGCTAAAGGACGTCGCCGTACCAAAAGCATTCGCAGATCAAACACATCACGTATAACACAAAGAAAGATGGATGCGTCTCGTTGGCTTTACAAAAAAATGTCCGGATAAACAAAATTGTTTTTTCGCGTTCCTGCGACCCGCAACGGAGACACTAAGTAGTATTGCCCACAAAAACGATAGAATTGTCGCTTGTCATTATGGCGATAACAGTAGCGACCATGCGTAAAGGGGAACAACTCCATGGGCAGATGCTATTTCAAAATAGGGATAACATATAAAGAACAATGAATTGTATTTAGACCTAGTTCAATCAACATAAAATACAAAGAGATATATATATATATATATATATATTTATAATACGTGTGCCAAATAATATGTACTAAATGGGTCGGTGACTCATGTATTAACAGTCGCTTTAATAGAAGCCACAAAACTAGTTGTTTACCAAATTTATATCAAAATAGAAACGCACGGATACGTGTGTGTACATTACTAGTTTTATCTGTGTGCATTTTATAATGCAAATGAAATACATGAGTCGTAGAAATTTACACATTTACATATATACATACACATGTACATAAGCAACTATACTTATTGACGGCATGTGTAACAGTTAGGAATTATGCCCGTTTCAACGTAATTGTGTAATATATTATTGTTTACATTATTTGCAAGACATCGGAATCTGTGTGTTCCGATTTTTATGTGACTAATCTAGGAAAATATTTATGACATATTGTAATATCGTATGCTTCTGTTTGCAGATTCGTGTTTTGTTTTGGATAAGTACATCTTAGTTTATTTAATAATACGGAGTGATTAATTGTATCAAATACCTTGGACAGGTCTAGAGAAAAAATTACACTTAAGTTCAGTTATTTTCAAGTCTTGAAGAAATACCATTACATCCAGTACTCGTCCACCTGTCCGCCCGTCCGCCCATCCGTTCGCCCGTCTCACTTAGCTCCAGGCGTATCTGTTCAACTCCAACAAAACAGCTTGACAAAAAGTGGTTCGTAATTGCTCTGTGACTCAACGACCGAACCGATGCGACTGTGGAGCCATCGTTCCACGCGACACACCGCACCGCTGACCTTTATTGACACGCGAACAACAACGCCATAAAATGTTCTTCACTGTCGGCGACAAGTTAGCACGTCCGCTTAAAAAGTGTTTACGAAAAAAAGTAACCGCTACAGATTGCGCCTGCTGAAAACATCTGAAGCGATCACTTATTGCTGCAGACGCAGAAACAAAACAGATCAACATTTACAGCTCGACACCTGGACCTGATGAACTGACCCATCGTATAAAAACTATACTGTGCAGGTTACCCCACGGGTCTGAAGCAGATATGTTGTTATTTGTGAGCTATCAACCATTTATAGCTTTACCTTTTTCGTAACGCAACATTCGTTTGCAGCGAATATCTTCTAGTGTCTCTTCTTCAGCGATCGCACATAGCGAGGAGGTTCCTGCCATGTGTTGTTATTTGGAGTGTATTCGTAGATTTTGCACGGAGACGCTTCACACGCGCGCGCGCGCCCCCACACACGCACACGCACACGCACAGACACACATACACACACACATACACACACACATACACACACGCACACACACATACACACTAACATATATATATATATATATATATATATATATATATATATATATATGTATATATATATACACGCACACACACACTAACATATATATATATATATATATATATATATATATATATATATATATATATATAATATATATATATATATATATATATATATATATATATATATTAATGTTTCTTGCGAAGATAGTTGCGTGACAAGGATAAACTAGTTAGTACATTCAAGGCACAACCTAGTTTCGTCTGCGCCGAAAATAATAGCGTGATGATTTCACGCCGTCAGTTAGCACGCCACTTACAGCGCAGGACGTCACATTGTAAAACCGTCTAGACGTCCTTAATAGCACAACTCGACCGTCGTTTGAAAAACAGAAGAACCCGACGTGTAAAGGTCACCAGGCACCACTTTGTACTGTGCCTTTAAAGAACTTCGCTGATATGGTGGTCTCTTTTAAGGCACCTTTAGGAGAGCGGCATAGTGTGGCATAAACAGTTGTTTCTGACAGCGTGCCATTTGCGGTGGTATTTTGCAACGTGCTCTCTTTGTGCATCTTACGCGGCTGCGTAGTGCAAAACACGTTTACAGGTTTGTTTTTCTGATCATACAGACGCACACAGCAGCGCACCTGAAGTAGGAAATAGGTCAATACCAGTCGAATGCCAACTTGTAGCACTAACGGACATTGTCAACACATCCTCAAATGTTACGCCTTAGTACACACGTGTTATATGCGTGTTATGCGCGTCTCCGTACCTTTGGTAATCTGAAAAGCTGACCCATTTTAACGGTACAACAACAACTATTGCTCGAAATCATATTACACCATATTGTGCATCATGTTTCCATTTCCACTAAGCCAACGTACGTGTGTATAAAATAACATTAGGGAATATTCCCAAGTGAAACGTTTCCGGGAATATGTCAACACAAACTCTGCAGTAACAGCAATAAATTATCAACATACATTTCGCTAACAGCATAACTGCCAACGGGACAGTGCTACGCCATTATGTGAAGTTGTCTTGGTAAACTTCGAATGCTGCGCATAATTCAATTTAACGAGATAGCAGCCTACATAAAAGGCATACTTAGTATGACACTTCAGCGTAATGGAGCGATAATTGGTGTCTGCCTATTTGGAACCTATATCACGAATCGTTGATTCGTCTAGAATCTGTGTTAGAATAACTGTAGACGACATCGCTACGTCTGTTTGCAATTGTGGACACTTTGATTAATTTCATTATTTTATCATACCAGACAGTAAACATTAGCAGGAGTGGTTAGCGGCAAAATAGTCTGATGAGAACATAGAGCCTCGTGGAAAGAGGATATCGCAACATCTGGTTATAATCGAGCTCTGCATACGAGAACGTTGAAGTATTTCTAAAAATTACACTATACTTGCATTTCGGATAGCGATACAACTATGATTTGACAATTCTGTGCTACCACGATTACAGCAAACATTTTGGGCAGAGGCAAATATTTCCAGTAATTGTTCTGCGGGTCAACATTTTAATTACGCATGTGGTGACGTTAACTTTTTTTCATCGCAGGTATGCGCAATATATTCGAAACAAAATTATCTGATGAAGTCGAAATGTAGGAATTGTTCCTTCTCATTTCTCATGTTCAGACTCATTTCGTAGAATAATTCCATAACAGGTTCTCTCATTAATGCGTGACTATGTCTATCCCTCTGATTCATTTTTTTTCGACAGCATATGGCTAAACGATAGTACGGATCATGACCAATGGTTATTTGACACGAACGTTAGCTTTAATGGTGGTGGTGTGTTTTTATGTTAATGCACGTGTGCTGTTTGCGACGTGTACCAGTCATAAATGCCCGAAAAAAATGCGTTGTAAATAATACGAAAACTCTTCTCAAAGGAATTGCATTGTTGCAGATATAATACGTCGATTTAAATACATAATCAACTATATTTTGTATCTGTAGTTATTAGTAACGCAAAATATCACATGGCTATATCACGTCATCTATCTTAAATGTTGAATGGCACTGTCCTTTGATTAATTGATTTTGTGAGTTACTGTGATTCAGTGGACAGGCAGCTCTGTCAACAGCATGCCTAGGCCTTCGTCCAAACAAGAACAAGATGATTATTTTTGACCCCAACAAGTATAGGAATTGCTAATCATAACGTGTACATAAACAAACGTCATCATATGTAATTAAATACAAAACTGTGAATGGGGTCAGTGACTGCTGTGAAGACTGAAAAGTCGCTATCACAGGAGCCAGTCGTAGTATTTACAAATTTAATTAACCATTCTACATGTCAATGTATAGTATTTGTTTGCTTCAGTAAACAAAATTATTATCTTTATAGGACACTACGGCTGCACAATGAAGAATATGGATGCTGCCGCTGCTACTGCTGCTGATGATGATAATGGTGATGACTATTATGATGATTATGATGAGTCTTTTACATGATAGATAACATACAACCTCCCAAAGTTGACGCTACCGCAACATCCCAGATCTAATTGCTCCCGTAGACGAAACAACAATCACACATAGGCATGAATGTAAGTGCAGTTTATGGAGTGAGGTACACTAATTTTAGAGGGTTGCCCTCTGCATTGTTATAGGGCGCGTAAGTGTGTCACGATACACGGCGAGACTCCGCGCGATTGGAGCTGATTTGGGGACTGGTCATTAGAATAATATTCGATGGATGACAGTTGTAACTTCCGACTGATGAATATTAGGAAAATCAGAACATAAATATCTTGTGTTATACCTTTCTTATCTTAAATGTCCGATTTAATATTGAGTTTACCACCGTATCATAGACATAGCGATTTATGTAGTGCAGATAATAGACACTCCCCATAAATGTTAGCCGTATGTGTTTTTTAACGGATTTTGCATTTTACATAGCTGTACGTTGTGGTTTCGATAAGCACTTATATCTGACAAATTGTCTAAATGCACATAATCATAACACATGTATACGTTTGGTCCAAACAGGTTGTACTGTGCGAAAAATGGCACTTTTCAACATTAGTCGAGATCGCCAAATGCAAGTACTTGCCGATGTTGCCATGGCAACCACCATTATAATCGATTAAAATGCATGATTTCCGTGATCATTGTCACCGGCTAAGTGTTCCACTGCTTTTGCTTGTAATAATCTTTCGGACTGTATAACTGAAATTGTTAGACTGGAACAATTCGATTATTACAACCAAAAACAAAACGAAGTCCTATACTTTAACATGGAGAATATGGACCTTCTGCCCCCAACTGCCCCCAGCCTCGTTTTCGCGCGCGAGACTTACACGCCCTATTGGGGAAGATTTGAACTGTTAATAAAATACAGGACAACCAACAACAACAAATTAGGACCCGTGCGCCCCGACTACTTTACTTACGCTTACCGGCACCCACATCTAGACACCCTTGAGGCAGTCGAAGCAGGCCATCCAAATATATGTTGCTTGCTTGTGTTTTGACGTCGTTCCAAAGTGTGGTTTTACCTGCTCTATGTGGCGGTGTAGCGCTTACATTTTTCCGGCGTTATCAACATTCCGATTGATGTTTCTGCGCATGGACAATAAATGTAAAATCATCAATGTGCAGCGAAAGGACAAAGCATTTGTGGCATAAATACCACGGGTTGTTCGTTATAATGTATATAACCTCTCAGCAAAGTTATTTGTCGCAAATTAACACCAGTTTTGAGGCATATTTTGATAGCAAGCGTAAATCACGTGGCAGTAGTGCACCATAATATGTGACAGTGATGTATAAAAACCGTAATGTTTTATTGCATTGAACGACATTTTAAGAAACTCTTAACAATTATCATCACAGAAGAGTTAACGAACAGCTCGTGGCATTTATATCGAAAATGCTTTGTTGTTTCGCTGGACATTGATGATTTTACATTTATTGCGCATGCGCAGAAACGTCAATCGGAACGTTTTTAACGACCGGAAAAAATGTAAGCGCTACAGCTGTCGGGGCCAGCTCGCTCTTGGTTGTCGCCTCTTTCTGTGGTCAGCTGGTGTCCACTATACCGCTTGTTGGGCAGGTCTAATTGGAGGGAGTCATTTGACATGTCCGAGCCGCCTCATTTGTCTTCTGCAGATAGTAGATGATGGCAGATGTTATCTAGATCGTATCCGGGCAATTATGTTCGTCACGTGGTTTATTCAGTGTATTCCCAAAAATATTTAGTAGCTGTCGAATATATCAACTTTGTGTTATTGGCTTCTCTTTCGTAGCGGTGGTTCACATCTACACTTACATTTCTGTTTGCAATCAAAAGACGTGAACGCTACCAATACCAGTGCCATTCATTTTTTTTAATACTCCACGCTTATGTACGCTCGCCTTCCCGCCCAACTCATAATGGAATGCCGCCTCAATTTTGGTTCGCGATACAGTGGTTTTAGAAAGAGAAATCAACCTTTTTTAGAATTGTTTTGTAAGGCAAATGATCTCTGACAACGGGACACAAGTACCGTTTTACCTGTTTTTTTGTTGCATAATAATTGCCAGACGTCTCTACTCTAGAGTTCGTTTCAGAAACGAAACTTCACCTTGTGTCTACTTCCGCTTATCATTTAACAGGGTGTCTGCCTTCTCGCGTCTTCCCCGAACAATGATTGTACATGTGCAATCAATTACACATTCACTTTGCCTTTGCAAAGACGTCTGTCTCGTTTCCGGCGGCAGATCATTATTGATAACTTCAGCTCATGTCACAAGGGTTGTCATTCAGTACCAATGAACCATTCTGACATCGGCTAATATAAAGCCACACAGTAATTTATGCCTTGCTTGTATAGATCGATGAATGCAAGTTAATTTGGTCCGGTAGATGTCCACTGCTGTGATAAAACTTCACTTTATGTAACATGTGCGTGGGCATCGGTGTTTCAAACATTTGCACATTTCCATGTACTGCACGTACCACAAAACAAGAATGTATTTATGGTAACAAACCATGCATGGCATATCCCTTTAAATTAATAACCTATTTCAATTTTAACACGCCGATATTACTTTACCAATTTATGTTTTTTATGAAAGAAGGTCCACCATACTGCCTTGGCCAACTGTGTTTCGGATGATTTAATACGTTTGAACAGGAATTTCACGCCACTGGACATATCAACAGGAAACGAAGTAAATGTAATGCCCTTTCACAAACCAATGACACTTTTTAATGCAATCACTGTTTCTATAACTGTATCAGCAGATGCGTTCAAGAGACAATTAAATGCTGAGTTGCTCAGAAAGACATTTTAGATTAATCTTAATTATTTATTTCATTTCTATATTTGTAACGCATATTTTATAGATACTCTTAATGTGTGTTTATTTTATTTAGAGATATTTTGTAATTTACTTATTGTAGACATTATGTTTTATTTTGCGTAATTTAAACAAATATAGCAGTTTAAAGTTTTAGCATATATGTCAAATAAAATGATAACTACTATTTATCTTCCTTGTATATGTTTCTTGTGTATCTTTCTTGTATATGTTTTTATTAGTATTTGTGACATATTTATTGAAAGAACCGATAAAATGCCTTTGAGCAGTTTAGGCTCTAAGGGGCAATATATATATATATATATATATATATATATATATATATATATATATATATATATATATATATATTATATTATTATTATTTTACGTTAACCATTTGTTATAAAGTTTTTATATTTCCTTAGTATTGGTCGGGATGTTAAGAATTTCTATGGATTTACCCGATGTTTATATAACAAATAAAGAAAACAATACGTTATTGATTGTCATCACGCTTGTTGGAGCCACCCACACACGCCTTATCGATCTACCTTCAGATATCGCATGATCGCTTCGGCTATCGCCGGGTTTCTGTCGTTTGCTAAGACAATATGTCATATTACATGCTGACCATTGAACTGATGTAGAATATTTTTTATACGACACGCAGTAACATATATTGTCAGTCCCTGGGAATAGAACTAGAGCAAGATCAACAAAAAGATGATAGGAGTGTGTAAAGAAAGGCGGAGTTTTGGGGACTGAAGGAGGAAGACGTGAAATACCTGCGACAGAATAGAAACAGATTGTAACAGGTAATTTAGAATCACAATTGAACGTATCGCTAGTCAGCAACTGAAACGTAATATTTAACCATCGGACTATCGAGTTTCAATTTTCTAAATGCTGTATTAAAGCTTCTGCAATTTCTTTAATTTCCGTAGTGCCTCAATTTGCTCAGTTTTACAACTAGAGTAACTGGTCGTATATGATGGTGTATATTATAATGCATCTGAATGTTTTATGCAGTAAGTGCTGCATGGCATGACACTTCCATGGGAAATTAAATGATGATCGAACGAATAATTCAGGTAGAAAAGTGCATAGCGCTTTGAGCCTTGATAACAATTGTGTACCTCGCACATAAAGAACTAATATTCATCTTCCGTGACCGAAAACAGCGGCAATAGACCCTGATATATCTATTCATCAGCGGTCCCTCGAAACGAGAATGACGTTGACTTTCTGCTTCATTCAATGGTGGCCTTCTGGGATATATGACTCCATAAGTACGGGAAATGTTCAACAACTTCTAGGGTTGTTCCATATAATTATGTTAATATCAGGAGATCGTCAATGTTGTCTGGAGCGGTTTGTTATTTACCTATTACACACCTTGTCTTATACGGGTAGCCGTCGTGGGTGTTACACAATTGGTAGGATCGTTGACGTCATGCAATCGGGACAAGTCTAGGATAAGTAATTAGAGCCTGCCAAACCCAGGTGGTGAAACAATACCGGTTGAACGTGACGATGATTGCCGTCTCTACTGCATCCGAACCATGCTGCCTACGCCTAGTGTGTCAAAGGCAGGTTGTTTACTAAAGGCCTGTGTACTCAAGAGCACTCGTTAGGATGCGACAATCTAGTTATCCTTCTCGAAAAAGTCCGTTATTGTGCTGAAATAGTTGTGCATAGTTAGATGTACAGAACACCAAATATACAGTGGATTTTCATTCGACTCGGCAACTGTCGGTTAAACCTATGTGGTTATTGGAGCTATTTTACACATCGATCTCAATGTCACCGGAATCCTTGGGAGGGAGGGGGGGGGGGGAGGGAGGGGGAGGGAGGGAGGGGGCAGGGGGGGGGGAGGGGGAGGGAGGGATGGAGGGAGGGAGGGAGGGAGTCAGACATACAGAGACAGGGACAGGGACAGGGACAGGGACAGGGACAGGGACAGGGACAGGGACAGGGACAGGGACAGGGACAGGGACAGGGACAGGGACAGGGACAGGGACAGGGACAGGGACAGGGACAGGGACAGGGACAGGGACAGGGACAGGGACAGGGACAGGGACAGGGACAGGGACAGTGACAGTGACAGGGACAGGGACAGGGACAGGGACAGGGACAGGGACAGGGACAGGGACAGGGACAGGGACAGGGACAGGGACAGGGACAGGGACAGGGACAGGGACAGGGACAGGGACAGGGACAGGGACAGGGACAGGGACAGGGACAGGGACAGGGACAGGGACAGGGACAGGGACAGGGACAGGGACAGGGACAGGGACAGGGACAGGGACAGGGACAGGGACAGGGACAGGGACAGGGACAGGGACAGGGACAGGGACAGGGACAGGGACAGAAACATAGAGAAAGAGACATATATACATATATATATACATACACACACACACACACATATATATATATATATATATATATATATATATATATATATATATATATATATATATATGTATATATATATATGTATATATATAGATAGATAGATAGATAGATAGATAGATAGATATATAGGTATGTTTGTGTATATATATATATAGAGAGAGACAGAGAGAGAAAGAGAGAGAGAGAGAGATAAAATAGAGATTCAGAGAGAAAGAGACAGAGAGAGATAGAGATTCTATATATATATATATATATATATATATATATATATATATACATATACATATACATATACACATATATATACACAGGGGCAGAAACTAACTTTTTTTTACCACAAGTCCACCGGACTAGCGGCCAGGAAAATTCACTAGTCCGCAGCCAAATCCACTAGTCCCGTCAAATTCATCAACACGGAGTCAAGATGACCAAATTATATGCAAAATTTATTTATGAAAAACATACCAGGTAGTAACGATAATACACATCTCTCAATCTGCACCATCCAAGTACTTGTCACAACTGGCATCATTGTCCCACTCTACACAATACTGGCCTTGACATTAAGCTTTTGCATCCACTGGCAATATTGTAAACCAAATATGCTGCTACCGAGGTGCCCATCACTTTATAAGACCAAGTCTCAACAGGAGTGACACCATGAAGACTTTCTGAAGCTCTTATGTTGCATGCGTTTATTTTTAATGTACATTATTCAGATTGCAACAATAAAAAGAGAGAACTCGACGTTAAATGAAATGTTTTAATTGTGGTGTAAGTCAAGTAATATAAAATCTGAGGCAACGTTCACACTATACAATTTTAGCACATTTATTTATAAACTTTACATGGATTAAAATTACTACATATTATGAGAATTTAAATATTAACCTCAATGACAACAGTCAACGTCTTCTGTCAGTGTTGTGTGTCTTCTAAATATTAAATAATGAAGTCAGTTTAAATTCGATAAATAATATAAAACAAAAACGTGTTTTCATATTTAATATTAACAATTGATTTGCTCGTTGGCAATATCTATTAATTAATAGTTGGTTTTGCATAACTGCATTGAGACTAGTCTAAAGCAAAGTCGGCGAAGTCGAATTCATGACTTGGTCTTGGACTGTTTTGACATGCTTGGCCTTGGGCTTGGGGCTTGAAGCTATAGCTGTCTGTCATGAAAAACATTTCTTAGTTTTGGTTGTGCCTGAAAACTATTACTGCAGAATCAGGCATACATGATACCATGATAAACTAGCACTAGAACGCATATAACCCGTGCCCCATCTAATAACAAGCTAGCCTATGACAGCGTAAACATCGCGTCTGTGTGTGAGGCCGAGAGCCCACGTGCGCCGGTGACAGTGTGAACGCTATCCAAAACACTTGTCCTCTTTCTTCCGAGATTGTTTTACAAAATCTACCGCTGCAGGAATGGTCGCTTGCAACACTATCAAACGTTTCATAGTATAATGACGTAGATGTCTTTCCACTACGGAATGTGAACTAGCGTTTTATCATGCAGACAACAACGACATCGCCTACCACCCATAGCCAACGGCAATGTGTAACAAAATCGCTGATTGGGTGAAAAATGAGTGACTCCCGCAATTTGCCAATCACGCAAGCATTTATAAAATATGACTTCCACAGTACATGGAAATAGTTGTGTTCGCACGACAACATTTTAGACATATTGCGTAATAAGTTATATATATAATGTAACAAAACGAACGTTAATAAATAGACTCATGTTATTAAAGTCGTTCATTTTTTCTGTGAAGGGTCGGGTTACGGAAACATCGACGGTGGTCAGTAGTGTCAGTAGGGGATTGAAACCACTTGATATTAAATTTAAAAACTCGTGGCCCGAATTGGCCCGGCAGCTTTAAAACACGCGTCGGGTCATCGCGCCAGTCCCAATTTCGAGCCCGGCCGATAACACACGTTGCTGTTCTTACGAAAAATTACGCGAAATTGGTGCAAAATGGCGGCGTATTTCAATTATAAAATTATCAACTTTTGTAACACCAGGTGGAGCCACTGAAATTTCTGATGAATTCAGTAGTCCACCGGACTACCGAGTTGTAATATTTACTAGTCCGTGGCACACTCTGGTAGTCTCGGACTAGCGGACGGTCCTTAATTTCCGACCCTGTATACATATACATATATATATATATATATATATATATATATATATATATATATATATATATATATATATATATATATATATATATACATATACACACACACACACACACACATATATATATATATATATATATATATATATATATATATATATATATATATATGTATATATATATATATATATATATAAAGAGAGAGAGAGAGAGTTTCCACTATGTGAGTCGTATGGCAGATTAAACAGTTTCTTCCTGTGTGGGATATTTCACTCCCTTTGACACCAGAGAGAAAGGATCAATTATATGTATTGTGTCTTCTGATAGTGAGGTGACCAAAATTACCAGTATTCACTGATTGAATCGATCCTCCGCGATTGACAGTCCGGCGGTATACTTTACAACAACAACTCTCACAGATTGATTATACTGTAACATTTGTTCCGTTCTCGGAAACGGTTGTTGTGTATTAGACCGGAGAACAGAGGTTGGCATACTATTCGTGCAGCGGATATCTGCATTGTTGTGCAAAACATTATGGTAAATAGTTATTGCCACGCGAATCTTGATTCTACATTCTATGGTCAATTCCATTAAATGTTCTCTAATATAAGATATAATTTAGATGCGTATGTTATCATTTCTTAACCTACACCTTACAACTACAATCAGTACATAAGTACGCAACGATACTACATACATGAAAGCGTTCATAGACCTCAATCCGTGCGTGCATTTGGTCTTCTAGCATTGAGATTGATGCGAATCTGCGTCGGTCCGTGGAGCATGCGTGCATGCATTGCTCTACATTCAGGACACGCTTGAATGGTCTTCTTTGATCGCAAACAAAGCAACGGATCTAGATGAGTTATGTCTCGGCGTCGTGGTCCTGCAAAGAATTTCAGACACATTGATTTTGGCAGAGAATTACAGAACAACAACTAACCTGCGATCCATTCCAACCTGGCTCGGTCGGTTCATGAAATATAACTCACAGGAGAAAGGTATAATTCGGGTAATAAAACCAAAGACAAAAAGGGTTTCCTTTTATTTCTTTATTTGGAACATAGGCACGGTTAATATATATAGCTGCCCCTGGGTTTTGTGTAGCAAATTACGCTGCATGGCATATCATAGACAGAACTCAATTGCACACCTCTTTCCAAATATTATTTTGTGTCGTGTCACAAAATATACACCGCTTTCGTAATAGCGTAACATCTCAAAAACACTTTTAAATCCCTTCTTTGTTTAGGTGGGAAGCAGAGACATGGCAGCTAGAGTTTCCTCCTTACAACAGAGAGGTTCCGGAGCAGTTTAAATCACTGGCTAAAATCTTCTTTCGGCGTGGCTACAGTTCATTCACACATAGGGGAATATATGACCCCTCAATGATGGTGGTTTGTTTAAGAATTAACAAAGTATAACACGCTCTGTACACTCCTAAGGAATTAACGCCGAGCTCTATTGAGATATCCTTACTTTATATTTGCCATTCCCATAAAACTAATAGTTCTTATTGTTGTCATAATATGTTCCACGTACTCTAATGCCACTCAGAAGGAGATCACCAGTAACAATCAGTGGATTCTATGAAAGGCATACTACGTATTTTGTTCGCTGTTTGAAAGGTAGTGTTCTGTCGTGTTGTAAACAAAACATTCGTTTTCAAACCGCTCTATGTTGGCAATACTTCCTACGCCAGCTGGGACATTACATGGTGACTGACACACAAAGAACAGAGTAGACTTCCTAACTTTCATAATATTAGCCTTTGTAAGATACTGAAATCGAAAGTGTATTGCGCCGAAAACATAAAATACTGAAACAGAAAGTGTATTGGGTAGAAAACATTTATAAGATGCTGAAACAGAACGTGTATTTGGCCGATAGCATTAACATCATACTGAAACAGAAAGTGTATTGGTCCGATAGCGTTTATAAGATACGGAAACAGAAATATAGTGGGCCCATTGCACTCATAAGACACTGAAACAGAAAATGTATTGGGTCGATAGCATTTATAAGATACTGAAACAGAAAGTGTATTGGGCCGATAGTTCTTACAAGATACTGAAACATAAAATATATTGAGTCGATAGCATTTCTAAAGCCACACTCTACCAAGCAACAAAACAATAATACATCTGCCTGGTCCGCAAAAAATGACATGCGGACATGTCTTGGCCATAAACAGAAGACGACTAGAAACACACGAGAGAAAAATAGCGTTGACCAAAACGAGAAAGACGCATAAAGGACGCGCCGAAAAGAACTTTACGACGAACAATCGAAAAAGAACAACTGAAGACTGCTGGCCTGACTTGACACACAGCCACAAAGCAATAAAGATGAATTTGGCGCAATGTTGTGCAAGTCTAACATGTCAATCGGCACAACGGAACAGACAGCCGTCTTATAACTAGGCTTATACGTAGGTCAAATCAACACCTTCCAGCCAGATTATGAGAAGCGCGAAGCTTCTATTGATGTTAATTACGTCTTATTCTATGGTTAGAGCGACTGGTTTGGTCGCCCGCGATGACAAGATTTCTTCTGTACAAGCCAGCGTGTCGCAAGGTGACGTCAAATCTATTAGACGGTAAATTGGTCGTCACATAAACAGGACATCTTCCGGCTGTCTCTGGCGGAACCGGAAATTGCCGAATGTCGCCCGCAGAGCAGAGGACCGCAGCCAGATTAGACGAAGACGGAAACAACAATAAAAACGTCTCAACTTATCGAGCAAAATATGAATCTTCTTCGATTTCAGTAACGACATTAGTACACTTCTCTGGAACTCGTCAGACGTTTTAATCTGCTGAAAAGTGGGCGTTAATAATTAGGGGCACATTGTAAATTGGTTAAATCTATTACGGCGGCCGTTAATAATTCAGTTGGTTAAATTATTAGGGCGGTGTTTGAAGCCGAAGTAATTTAATTCAACCGACAACGCAAAAGCTGCAATTAGATCCAACCCAAACATAATAGCTGCTAATGCTATCTTAACAAAACAAACATTTTTTTCTTCCAAATATTTTTTTCACAGTAATAAAAACTCAACTTAGATCACAATTTTATTTTTATTAATTTACATTTAATCGAACACATTCTTGTATAAGACGAAAGTTTCGATGATTTTCAGCCCTGGGGTGGGGGTTGGGCCTCGATTATATGAGGTCGAGTGGGAAAATGAACACCCAACCTTCACTAATCTTGTCATTTAATAGTTGTATTCATATTTGGCTTGATGAATTTGTATACATATCGCTTTTAATCAATATGGTAATTTATATTCTAGTACATTTATTAAACGACCCTCACCCAACAACAACTCTTGTTTATTTATTGTAGCAACCAAGCTCAGTAAGCAATAGCAGGGTATGTGTAATAATAATAAATGTATTGATATATATATATATATATATATATATATATATATATATATATATATATATATATATATTGTGACACGTCCAATATTTCTATATGAAGAGGTTTGCTTCTCCGATTCTAAAATAGTTGCATTGACTGCCAGTAAAATTCCGAGCCGAATTTATGGTCCTTCCTTTCGTATTTATCTGTCTCGAGGGCATGGCACGGTTCTGTCGTCCAAATGAGGGATGCAATGTCCAATATATATCATAACTCTGCATTGGATTCCTGTCCGATATTGTATCATCTTTAAAATGCCAATATTACTCACAAGGCACTTTCTTGTAAGCATCCATCATGTGTCATTTCGAGAAATTCGCGTTTAAATATGTAAGAATATGCAATAAATTTATCGGTCAGTTCAATTGTCAACACCTGAGAACACAATAATTCAATAATACAATATAAAATCATCGGTTTTGTATAAAGATTTGTTAAAGCAGATGTCAATCAAAATCGACAACTAAAAGAGAGAGAGAGAGAGATAGATAGATAGAGAGAGAGAGAGAGACAGAGAGAGAGAGAGAGAGAGAGAGAGGAGAGAGAGAAAGGGAGAGGGAGAGGGGAGAGAGAGAGAGAGAGAGAGAGAGAGAGAGAGAGAGAGAGAGAGAGAGAGAGTAGAACAATCACATGTTGCCTGACTTACTAACAATTGCCATCAACGCGAGTACATAAGCTGCGGCTTGTTCCAGGGATTAATCACGCTCTGCTTTCTAGACGTCGTAATAGTAACACGTTGCGCTCGTAGACTGTCGCTAATCACAGAGTGTCACCAATCTGTCTTTGACACGTTCTGTGTGGCCAATATATGATGTCGCGTGAGCAACAATCAACGTCACACTCGTTCGGTAATCGTACCACACCTGAAAGAGACGCGTTGTAATTACCTGGCCATACAGCGCCTGTCCTACATGCTACAGTCAACTTCTTACACCAGCAGCGAGTGAATGATACGGTGATTATTGCGTCAGCGTAGCATGTCAGAGTTCCGAGACCAAGACCGCGCGGAAAGCATAAATGGTACATCATAGCTCGTAAATGGAAGCAGTCTTTTTCTTTTGCCTAGAATTTGCCAGCACTACAATAGGTGTCATGAAATTGGACGTTTAACTTTGCAAAATATTTTTGAATTCCATAAAAATGGAGTAAATTCGAATCGGTAAACAACTATTAAGACTATGACCGCTTATCGATAATTGCAACTTTGCAAAATATTTTTTAATTCTCTAAATATGGATTGAAATCGTATCGATGTATAACGTCCAACGCTCTAACCGCTTATCGATAGCTACTTTTTCATCTCAGTAATTGAGCGTCTTCCATTTACACAGGATATACAATTTCAGGACAAAACCGGAATGTTAAAAACACCTACCTGTCACAACAATAATGGCGAGTGTTTCTATGTATTTCTTAAATGTCAAAGTATCTAGCCTTCTTCCTGTTTATTACTACCCCAGTCTGATATTGCAGCCCAGTTACGTGATGAGACTGAATAGACAGCTACCGCTGATCATGCCTAATGATCTTTATACATAACTTCCTATGCATGTTGTAGATAATCATCTACCGTTCGGCCGGACGAGTTGACAGATCATCCATTCAACTTGTGCCGTCTCTAAGTTATCGGAATCAAATGACTGCGCACAAATAAATCAATCATATTATTTAGCGTTGTTCGCGATCTACGTCATTGCTTTATTTGCAAAAATACATGCATGTTGGCATTATATTCCATCGATTGAGACAGCCCAACCTAAGGATGACAAATATGCCAACTTCGCTTTTTCTTCGACTCTAAGCAACTATGTGATTTTGTGTTACTACAACGACACGCAATATCGTGATTTGCAAATTCACGTCCGCCAAAAAAATAGTTGTTTGTGTGTAGTGTCCTTATGAATATGGATGGAAGTGACATGTTGTAAAAAATGCAATGCAGTGTTATCAATTAGTTGACAAACAAATGCTACGTTTCATGACAATAAAGATATTTGAACTATCCTTGTTTTTTAATTGCAATTATAGTTAATAATATACTATGATATATTTTATTTAATATAGCGCCACATCCAATTTCAAATTGTTCGTGGCGCTTTACATACATTAAGATCCTAAAATAGAAATACACACCAGAAGAAAAACACATAAATATATTAGTGACATATATAAGCAATTATAAAATAAATTTAATTTCAATATAAATATAATAACACGAATTATGTAAGCTGAATAAATGTATATATGTATAATAAATATATAAATATGTTAAATAAAATATCGATAAAAGTACACAAGCTGCGAGATCAGTCAGAAGAAATGTGTCTTTAGGCGTACCTTGAAGGTGGCTAAACAGGCAGATATTATTAGGTAGGTCTTAATGTTATTTAGAATACATATAGTGTCCAGAGTCATTATGACCAGATATGGGCTAAGAGGAGAATGGACAAACAGAGAGTGAAGGTTAGAGTGAAGGGAAGATTGATTAATATATTGGTGAGGAAATGGGCCGGTCATATGGAAAGAATGGGAGATGAAAATGGCAGAGTGTAGATCCCGAGAAAGTGGAGGGAAAAGGGAGGCGAGGATGTCTGAAACTGCGAAGAGAGGACTGCATTAGAGACCATTAGAGACATGGAATAAGTGTGATAAGAACGGACAACAACGTGAGAAGAGAAATATGAGGAAAGAGAACAGGTCTCAGGTAGTTTACTCCAAACAGCCCAAACTTGGGCTAACGCAGGAGTTTGTAGTGCCTGTTGTGCGCATGCGTTAGGTAGTATGTTTGTTTGTTTGTTATAGCTTGTTTGTTTGTTTGTTTGTTTGTTTTACAGGAAAGTTACGTGATTGTGTGTCATGAAAGGGAGATTCGTAATTGCTGCTTGAAAATTTATAAGGTTATCTATTTCAGTAATGTGTGGTGGGATCATATTCCAGACGCGAATAGCTCGGGGGTAAAAGGAGAATACTACAGTAGTATTGATGCGGACGGAGAAGAGGACGAAAAAGACGACAAAAACAGAAACCATGGCCAACCTCTCCTCGGACGTCAGGGATGCCAAAAGGAGAACAACAGCATCTAGTTATTCTGAAGGCGAAGAGTGTTGCGTCACAATGCCAATAAAAACCTTTGACATTGGTCACATTCATAATAGTTAGTATTGTAACGTATTTATCGTTTGGACGGTATACATCTACCATATCAACGTTCCCTGTATATTTGGTTTTACATGTTCTAAAACATGGACAGTCACTGCTAACGATACAATGAAACCTTGAGAGAACTGCCAGAGAGCAATGCTGTTCACTTCCGGTGGCCATTTTGTGTGTTTGTGGGAACTGAAGCAAGGCCAACAGAATAGTGACAATAAATCCGCTAATCAAGACGTAGCTGTTAATCTAGCAGTGCATCAAGAATATGATGACGCAGCAACGCATCAATAATTAATATGTTTCGCAGTAGCTTGGAAAGCGTTTTATACTGTGGTGTAGGCGTACGGTTAAGCTGTGTGTATTCATTGATTAAATCATAAGCTAATTCTGTCAATTTGGCTTTTCATTTATCTTTTGAAAGGTGTTATATATAGCTTTTTCTATGCATGTTTGCCGCAAAAATAAACTTTAATCTCTTTGCAAAAAATACAGCTCTAACATGGCGTTGGTGTTGGGCGAGGTGTTGGGCGAGGAATTGGTTGACATTTCAGAGTAGGCAGGCATTTTGATCTACCCATCTCCGACTGATCGCCTTTCTTCCGATGTATGTCACCTGTCATCAGCTGATGAGATACGACTGTCAACAGCAAAGTGTCCTTCCTGCGCCATGGTCTATAATTGTATCACGGTGAATGTGCACACCTCTATTCCCCACGGCTGTATTACAGTTCTCGTGTAAAGTAAGCAGTGGCTTCGTTATTTCAGCCAAAGGGAAGTTCACAGTATTCGAAAGAATATCCACCACTGGGGCAAAGCGTGCCGATCATGCTGTTCTGTGGTCCATGTGCGCTGCCTAGTGAGATGAAATGCGGGAATCGTCATTCAGTATTGATTAGATCTACAACAACAAGTTGCAAAGGCTGGCGACGATATGTCGTGCTAAATGGTATACGGAAGGCAGAAGACCGTAACAGATATTGTAATAATCATAACCCAGGGCATTGCATGTATGCATGTTTAATGTGACCGTTAATTAGTTTATTTGAGACAATTAAATGCAATATTTGTGAATGATCAATCAGAACGCAATGTTTCATTCACTGTGCTCCGGGAAGTGATTCACCATGTCTTACTATTGAAGAAACGTGAATAAGAATCGTAAATAAATTCAATCCGTCTTCAACAATAAATGGTGACTGATGGAAGGATATGAAACCACATCTTTATACAGGAATAAGTCCAACTATTATTTCACCGTATAATTGACGTACTGCCTTTAAGCTAGGAGAAATTCTGCAAAAGCTGTTTAGCTCTAGGAATATCTATCACTGAAACTAGAACGACCCATTCTAGTCGTTGTTTGAATCTGTTTATGCAAAGAAAAACACGCGGTGAATTGAAAATGCACCCAATACTCGCAGTCCGAATTCCTACGAGTTCATTTCAGTAGTGCTGATTATTTGCACGCAACCTATTTATTTTATAAAGGGGCCAGATGCAAGTTTTACTCTTCGCCAGAAAGACAATTTATTTGAAGAAGACGAAATTGCCGGTGGTGTGTACTGGTAGACAAGTCAGTCTGGGGAAATTATATATACACCTTGTTATTTATGTTGTCCTGGCAGTAAGTCAGAACACGTCTTGAAATCTCCGTTTGGATCAAACGACTGTGTGGTCGTTCCTAATATAAAATACTGACTTAACTGCCTACTTACCCTGTCCGTGTGTCTTGTGGCATATCATGTATAAGGGTCCCCTTTTCATTGCAACTATAGATTGCAACTATAGATACTCAGAAACCAAATGCCAAAAGGACACACAAGTGCCTCTACCGCCATTTCGTTCTTTTATGTTATTTTGGTATTTTTATTCACGATCCGGTCTCCAAAGCCTCGAACGAGCTATGTATTCGTTCGAATAAGCTCGCAATTTCCACACTAAACAACGTCCGTTTTAAGTTGTATATTTAACACTTTATATGAATATGCCAGCTTAGGTTTTCTTGCAAGGTTACGCCAAGATGATTATATTGTATTGACAATTGTAGATATGATTCACCAATGTTTTTATTACTGTCATTTTATGTGTGACTGAAAATTTTCCGTTTTTAATATGTTTTTAAACGGATAATAACGTTTTTTGAATCTTTGAATCTTGAATTTTACAATTTTGGACTCTTTCAATTACTGTTTTATCTGTTTTAAGGAGAAAATTGTGCACTTGTTTGTTTCCCAATTTTATATTATATATTTGGATTTCTTTACGTTTAGAGACAGTTTATTGATTTTAGCCATTCGTTTATGTTGTTTCATTCTATATATGGGCGGATATTGTTCGGTTGATAAATTCCATAATGGCGTATTCCGTTGAGTGAACTGATCTAAACCTGGTCACTCAACTTTTACTGAGATTACTGGTAGCAGAGATATAGCCTATAATTACAAAACGATGTTTCATCATCATTTTTTAAACATATAAATTGCTTTCGCAATTTTCCTCTTATTTGGAGATATCCCAGTACTTAATATGATTAATAAGTAATATAAAGGGTTTATTAGAACATATTTTAAATAGTTTAATTGTTTTAATGTATTACCGTCGCAGTCACTACTGCATTGACTAGGAAAATTATCAATTATTTTGAGCATTGACTCTTCATTAATTTCTTGGAATTTGAAACGAATTTCAGAATTTCCTGTTAAATAATAACTATGTTTTTATTAATATTGTTTTTTGCAAGATTCATATGTTTGTAAAATGAATTAAAATAATTTGCAATTTCGATATTATCAGTTATTTTATTATCTACTTTCTTAAAATATTTAGGTAGTAATCTTTTTTGCTTCATCTTCATCGAGTTTTTCTTGCGTCCTCTTTACACGTGTTAAACAGTTGTTCATAGTATAATAGCTTGGCTGCTGTAATACATTTCTGTAGGATACTTTTAATATTTGATTTGTTTTTATAAAGTGTTCAAAAGATTTTGCTTTTAAACGTTTAAGTTGATTATGTAAGTTGTCTCTGTAGTTTATTGATTTACGTATACCATTTGTCATCCATTGAGAATGTTTATGTTTGCGTTTCTTAAACTTGACTAATTTATGTGGCATGTGTTTACAGTTTGCTTTTCCATGTACATCAGCAATTATTTTGTAATTATTATTAGGATCAGAGAAAAGGTTTGGTCTAATTTATCCATTACATTTAAGTTGGTTATTTCACAGGCAAAGTTCCATATAGCTGTTTCATTCGGTACCTGTATTTTGATTAATTTGGGAAGACCTTTGTGACTGGAGCATTCTCATAAATATGAAATAATATGGTTGGTGGTCTGAGAATTTCTTGATTAGGATACCTGCTGTAGATTCTAGCATTATGTTTAACAAATTTGCAAAACGAGTTGTCGATCAAAGTGCCATTTATGGAATAAAACCTGGCTAGGAATGTTATTTTTGGGAATAAACGAACTCCTGTTCACGATAGTGCTCAACACATCCGCCCAGCAGCATCGGGCAACACATTAGGGAAATGCAACTGAATAAAACTCCAGCAGCCGTCAAAATGGGATTTCGACCAGTTGAATTGCTACCACGGTTGGTCAGAACCTGCTATCTGACCAACCGTGGCTCTGTGGCGATCACTCAACTGCCCACGCACCGGAGTCGGTTACGCAAAACAAACATTAAGAAGTCGGGCTACTTTGATGTGACGACGTCAACACTGTGTGGCTGCGGTGAAGAG
>OZ024859.1:2990949-3020949 GCA_964017155.1 Oasisia sp. SBJ-2009
AAACCCACACACACACACACACACACACACACACACACACACACACACACACACACACACACACACACACACACACACACACACACACACACACACACACACACACACACACTCACGCACGCGCACGCACGCACGCACGCACACACACACACACACACACACACACACACAGTTATTTTACCTACAGAGCCGTGGCGCTTCGGGGTACACAGCCGACATTTCAACATTTGGTGGGGAGGTTGAGGATAGCCTGACCCTTCCCGGACCTTTCGGCAACGGGATGCAGCGTGATGTTTTGTGGGCCTCTGTGTTCAACTGTGTTCGAGTCTGGCTTGTACCATAAGAGACTGTTCTTGCTCCAATCCTATTCTACATCTACAGTTTGCCATTGAGTGTTATTTTCAGAAAACATAAGCAACAATACTATCCTTACTAAGATGACGCTGATCTGCGCTGGACCCGTTATGAAAAAGGAATTATGTTTGTGATTGCATGGAACGACCTCTCGAAGAAGCAGTTGATGTCAGCCCACATCCTCCCACTGGAAGAAAATGAGATCGAGTCCCGGCACTAAATCACAAATGTCTGCAAAGTTTCCAACGTGTTAGTTAGTGTATACAGATGACATCACCGAACGTCTGGATTACGGTCGACTGCGGACTAATGGAAACGTCACATATATCGCGTATATGCAAGGCGGCGTACTCTACGCAATAACACATATATGACAGTATTTTACTACTGATATATACTAGACACTACGCAGGACAACTATAACGCAGTGATCCTCGGCTTCACGTGGTCTTGCACCAGAATCTGTCTTATGACACCCTATTCGCCCGTCCTTCCCCAACCGGTAAATTTTCTTGTAGAGTTTTAATTTTACATTGTATTTCAGGAGAGTTAACATGCCGTATCTTTACACCATTATACACACACACACACACACACACACACACACACACACACACACACACACACACACACACACACACACACACACACACACACACACACACACATACACACACACATACACACACACACACACCACACACACACACACACACACACACACACACACACACACACACACACACACACACACACACATCAATGATGGCATGATTCGTCGAACATACGTCATTTCTAATTTAGGAACATACGTCAACTGCGTCGTTGCCAGTGGTTGTTAAAGGTCTCCCGGGGTACGTTGCGTTCGTAAAACGGACGAGCGCGTGAACTTTATGAGCATCGCTATTTCTGAACTAATGGAGTGAGGTTGATGCGGTCATACATCGGTGTGTACATCAGATATCATCAAGACTGGATTGCTTTTTGCCTAACTGCACTGGCCTGCTAGCAGGTTATTACTTCCGCTTCAACAGTCTCTTACAATTGTCTTCTGAACGGTAATATAATAATAAGAAATACATACATAGACCAGACGCAATATTATGTGACAAGGACAAGTTTCCGGTAGACTATTCTTGTATTGAAGGTTGCATTCTGAGAACAGCGTCTTCTAAATGGAGCACAGTAGCGCAGAGATTAAAGCACTGTTTCTCAGTTGAAAGAATTCTGTGTTCGAACCTCGTGATGCCGTGTCGAAACTTAGGCAAATTCGTTCACTCTACGTTGCTCTAATTCACGCAGCTGTATCAATGAGTACCTAGCTAAAACACCATACGCGTTTCTGTATCAATCGTTTTCGTCCATTGACTACAGCCCGAGTGAAGCCCCAGTGAAGTCGAAATTCATTTCAGTTAAATTAAATTGAATAGGTCTGCATGGAGTAAAATATGGAGTTCTTTGACCTTTGAACTATCCTGAGGAGATGATGCTTCGCTGCTAAATAACATAATTTTGTTTAATGTAATTAGTCATACGAGTGAGAACTTTTGCAAACGGAGATGAACAAAAAGAAGAGTTTTATTTATGACCACAATAAGTACTGATAACAATAACGAATAAAATAAACATAAAGGACAAATGCGTTTTCACAGCTTATATAAATATACATTTATAATAATAATAATAATAATAATAATAATATATAATACATATGTATATACCTGAATAGTAGTCCATTTATTCATTATTTTATATTGAAGGATGATGACACTTAAGATGGAACGACAGTGTGAAACGAAAAGTGTAAAGGGCAGGTTCGAACAGAGCGAGAGTTGAACGATATTGAAGCCAGCTGTTTTTACTCCAAATCTGTACCTCCGCATCCAGAAGCTACAAGATGTCCACTTCGGCTTATCAGATGCTCATCTCTGAAACATCATCCCTTCACCCGTACACGAAACCAATCTGACAGAAATCAAGCAGCAGTTGTGAGGCTGAACAAATATTGTTGTTTTCCTCATGGTTCACAACCTCACGAGGTTCCGTTGAGATCTCAGATTTCCTAATCGTTTGTTTTTACACTTTTCTTGCACTGGTCAAGTCCCAGAGTCTAATCCACATTTTATATTCACCATTTTGCTTGGTATTTGTTTAACGTTCACGAGTCACGGTCAAATCACGCGAAAGCATCAAAAACAGAATAGATAAATGGGACATGATCCGGAAGTTAATGCTACCATACAATCAAAGTCAGACAAAGACCGGGATAGGTGGAGATGACCTGATTAGAAGGCAAGGAACGGACATTTACGTCCATACCTCCTAATGTATATTGGTAGCAACATATTGTAGAATTCGGTGTGGCTTTAAAATTCAGAACTGATTTGACTTAATTGCATAGGCCAATCTGACAGTTCGCTTTCCCAGCCATTGACTCCTATTTAGAGGACACCGCTCTGCTGTTAGCAGAGGAAATCCAGTATCATGGTTACCTTAATCGCTTCATCACTTTTATATGGTCTTGTCTTTTTTGGTCCTCACAAATCTTCTTTGTAGGCTATTGTAATTAAGCTTTCGCTTGGAATACGACATACGTGTCCAAACCACTGGAGTCTTTTATGTCTGGTGATATTTGATATTGATTTAGAGGTGAACTTCTGTTCTCTGACTTTCGCAATGTTCTGTCCTTGTAATACCTCTAATATGACGCAGGCAATATATCTCAAAAATGTCAAGGGCCTGTGTCTCCTGGGGTCGTAATGGCCATGTTTCTGCGCCATAGATTGCTATCGGCAGTATGACGGCTCAATACAATCTGGTTTTCATTGTCATTGAGGTGTTTCCGTTGAGAAAATGTTGTCTCTGAGTCTACCGAAAGTGGCTGGTGTTAAGGGTATTCGTCTGGCTATTCTTCTATCAACATCTTTCTCTCCTCTTTCTCTCTTCTCTCCCTCTCTCTCTCTCTCTCTCTCTCTCTCTCTCTCTCTGTCTGTCTCTCGCTCTCGCTCTCGCTCTCGCTCTCGCTCTCGCTCTCGCTCTCGCTCTCTCTCTCTCGCTCTCTCTCTCTCTCTCTCGCTCTCTCTCTCTCTGTTTCTCTCTGTCAGTTTCTGTCTATCTGTCTATCTGGCTATTTGTCTATCTCTGTCTGTCTAGCTCCCTGCCTCATTATCGGTCTGTCTGTCTGTCAGTCTGTCAGTATGTCTGTCTGTCTGTCTGTCTGTCTGTCTGTCTGTGTGTCTGTCTGTCTGTATGTCTGTCTGTCTGTCTGTATGTCTGTCTGTCTGTCTGTCTGTCTGTCTGTCTGTCTGTCTGTCTGTATGTCTGTATGTCTGTATGTCTGTCTGTGTATGTATGTATATATGTATATATGTATGTATGAATGTGTGTGTCTCTCTCTGTCTATCTATATATCTATCTATCTCTATCTATCAATCTATCTATCTTTCTATCTATTTCTCCCCAACTTGCTACAAACAGCTCTTTAGTGGCAAGTTGATTGATATTCGAGTTGTGCCATCTGCATATCTGATGTCAAGGCTGAGGTTGGTATGCAGTTAGAGCTGTTTGCATAAACTCTTCAGCCAAGAAGAACGTTCTTGTCTTAAACATGAGAAATCTACTAATTGGTCACAATCATTATGAACTTAAAGATGGTCGTCTTAAACAACGATCAAAACGCCGACACGTATGCATGACTAAGGCCAGTGTGTCTTGGTGTATGCTGAAGGTGACATTAATGTTCAATGTGTCCTATTGGCGCAAACATTAGACAAATTATGTTTATCCATAATCGCCATATGTTGAATTCGTGATATATGACAAACGCATGTGTTGTTCTTAAGATCGAGATATACAAAATGTGAGTAATATTGCCCTCGTGGCAGCCACGTTTCTTTTGCCATATTGCTATGGAGAATGGGACAAAGTGGCAGACACCAAAATCAGATTCAACAAACTCAACTTATGTTAAGCAAGTTGTCTATACACTTCTCCCTCACAAATGCTTCTCGAAATTGACAGAACCAAATTTCTGAAATTTCCGGTCGGACTATAATTTAATTTCATTACTAGGCCTGCCACACCTACACGGCTTACGACGGCTAGAATATTAGTCCGGCAGTATGGCTCAGAACCCAAACTTCTTTGATAAAGTTTTTTTCTCTGCTGATTATTAATGTATAGGGTCTCTGTAATGCTATCCAGGTTGATGTGAAGTTCTCACCATTGAGCAATTTGAAATATTCACGTTTGAAGTTGGGCACCGTCACCCAAGATTTCATGGGGTCACAAAATACTCAAATATTGATATCTCAGTCTCTAAATGACATAGAAACATGAATTTTGTGTCTGTTTGGGGTCAACAAATGCAATGGGACAATTTTAAATTTTTAGTCTTTGGCGGCCATCTTGAAATTTAAGATGGCCGCCATGGAGGTATTGATTTCGTTGATTTGTTTATAGAAAATGTTTGCTGTAAAGTTGCTTCTGTAAACTGGATATCCATTATTAATCGTAACATGTTCTAAATCAGCTCAAGATCAACCATATTATGAATGAAAAATATTGAGAACCCAGATGACAATTACATGGTGAAATATTGGGTCACCAAGCGCATGAGGTGCAATTTCAGGTTTGCACTGTTTTTATTTTTTAACATTCCAGGCGTAATATAAATTATATACAGTGGTAGGATACTCATAATTAATATTAATATTATTTAGTGATTTTTCACTCAAACTCAAAGGAAGAGGCTAAGGCTAGAATCCAGACAGATGCAAAAGACAGAAAGGCATTGCGTGACAAATTGGAGGTCTGTATTGATCCACTTAACACCGAGAACAACCAAGAGGGCCTTATGAATATTGTGACTGGACAAGTATTGACACATTCTTCGGTGAATGTTGACAATGCTCCTGAACTCGGAGAACAACAGATGGAGGAATTTGAAAGGGGTTTGCCAGATAGCTTCCATGAAACCATTCACAGGCGTGTAACTACAATGGCAGTCTCTCAGAAGCATATCAAAGTAAATGACATGAAGATGTTTGACACAGAGATGATATATGCCAGAGCTATGGCTCTACAGTGCAGTGTACGAAACTATGATACCAAGAATCTGATGGCACATGAACTGTCTCCCAGACCCGCATCAATGTTTGATGATAGTGGAGCCATGAAGGTGGCCAAAACCAAGTCTGTCCTCAAGAATGATCTGAAAGTGGAAGTAGCACGGAGACATGCAGCAGTTGATGCTTCATTCTTGGACGGATGTGCAGTGCTGTGGGTCGTGCCATGGCCAACAGGTGGAATTGTTCAGGACTTTCTGGACAACGTCCGACGTCACATCAAAGGTAATCTGGAATCCAGTGATGTGTACCTAGTATTCGATAGATACACAGCTGGTAGCATCAAGGAGTCAACCAGAAAGGAGAGAGATCAAGGGACCAGTCGTGTGTACACGCTACGTCCTCCAGCCAGACTACCAGCACAGAAGATAGTTCTTACTGTAAGCAGTAACAAGACACAGTTGATCGACTTGATCCTGGCAGATCTTGAAGCCCACAAGGATGTGTTGAATGGGAAACTCGTTGTCACAGGTAACGATCCTGTACCTATTCAGATCTATCAAGGTGTGGTGTCTAAGATGGAGGGAATGGTCATCACACACGAAGAAGCAGACACAATGATCATTCAACAAGTGGGTTGTGCCAACGTCCTCGTAGTAGCTGACGACACAGATATCTTTGTACTCCTGTGTCACTTTGTGTTCCGCGGCGATATCACTGGGCATGTTATGATGATATCCCCGATCCGGGGTAGGACAGTTATTGACATCAATGCTAGCGTAGACAAGAACCCTGCTATCATGGGTGATCTGTTGGCTGCACATGGTATCACTGGCTGTGATACAGTTGCAACCTATCATGGTATTGGCAAAGGGGTTGCACTGAAAATCCTATGATCCAGTGGTTTCTCTCTGTCCAAGGTTGGTGACATAACCAGCTCAGTACAAGATGCCCTTGGACAGTCAACACCCTTTGTTCTGTCTTGCTATGGTTATCCGGAATCGGCTTCTCTGACGGATGCTCGCCAGAAGATATGGTCTAGGAAGGTCTCACGTAGTCTCGGTGCAGCACCAAAGCTGAAAACCCTGCCACCTACAAATGAAGCGTTTGTGGAAAGCCAGGGCACATCTCCAGGTAGCCATCTAGAAGCAGGTCCTACAACAGAACCCGCCAAATATGGATCCTCTCACCCATGGATGGACGCGACGTGATGGATCCCCATCTCTGACTCCCACTACCGTTGCTGATGGTGTAATTCTGCTCTTGTGCCAGTACTACGCCATGCAAATCTAAGCGATGTGCATGCCACAATGCCAACATGGCATGTACTTCATTCTGCGCCTGCCAAGGTGGTGATGGTTGAAAACCGTGGAACGGATCCAAGCAGATGATGGATCAGATGATGATGATGATGATGATGATGCGAATGATGATGACTGATGATCTTTAATCTGGTGATTAACTGTTTGATAATTCTGACATTTGTTCATTGTGTGTGTACAATGTGCATTAAAGAGATTGGAATATTGATATACAACTTATGGAGTCCTCGCAAGTTGAACACAATATCATGATTGTGGAAAATAACATAAAAATACCAAAATTATTTACATGATTTATTTTATGCCAAAAAATGTCATTAAGAAACAACATTTATGTTTCTGGCATATTTGAATGCTAAACTTTACCAATTTTAAGCCGATTTGTCCATATTCGGTCAATTCTAAAATTACCCCCTTCGCCATTGATGACCCAATATGTCGCAATGAATGTGATTTATGATTGAGATCTGTATATTATTCATCAATATAATTGACCTGCAGTAGACTTAGGCAGTTTTAAATATTGAAATATTGATTTAGAGCGCATGTGTAGATGATTTCAAGTACGATTTTTTTAATGATAAACAAAAACAAAGGTCACATGTCGGCCATCTTGAATTTCAAGATGGCCGCCAAAGACTCAAAATTGAAAATTGTCCCATTGCATTTGTTGACCCCAAAAACATATATTTATACACAAAAATCATGTTTCTATGTCATTTAGAGACTGAGATATCGAAATTTGGGTATTTTGTGATCCCATGAAATCTTGGGTAACGGTGCCCAACTTCAAACGTGAATATTTCAAATTGCTCAATGGTGAGAACTTCACATCACCCTGGATAGCATTACAGAGACCCTATACATTGATAATCAGCAGAGAAAAAAACTTTATCAGTGAATTTTGGGTTAGGGCAAAACTAGCCATCTCACAGCCGGACTATATATCCAAAGGACATTTCAATGGTGGGATGTGCGCTTGTCTGTTATTCTGTTTTGCGGTCCAGTTGTAAAAATATAAAGTCTGCAATGGTCGACATCGAGTATTGAGAATTGACAACAACAGGCTGCAAAACCTAACGACGACATGTTGTGCTGAATGGCAGGCGGAAGACAGAAAAAGGAAAAAGGAAAAAGGAAAAACGTCTGCACATATCTGTGTGCACGTGTTTACACTGTTACGTCATTTAGAAATATTGTTCGTTCTCGCAATCTCCATCACAGTTCTAAAGCGTATACCGGTACATCGCGGAATCGGTATTTTGTATACCGATTTGAAACCGGGCTTGCAAAATCGGTATTCCATGCGGTATATTTCAACGAAAATCAAGCAATACCTTTGAATCTTCCATAACAATCTAAACATTAAAAAACTCAGTTCACTCAGCTGTATATAGGTTATGTACGAGCGGCTTTCGCACATTAAATGCAGCATATGGCTGGATGTTTCGCAGAGAATTCAGTCCACTGAAGACGGCTGTGAGAGACAGCTGAAATATACGGAAAACAAAGAAAAAGTGTTTCTTGAGAGGAAAATAATTTACTCATTAACAATGAATCATGAAACTGGATAATTATATTCGAATAAGATTGACAACGGTTACACGTCTGAATCACATTGCTTGTGTGGTATGACAAGCTCTCATGTCAAATATTTCTGTATACCGTTGACGAAAATCGTCTGAAACACGCATTTCAACAAAATATACGACATAACGCATGCATTAAGGCAACCATTTGTGATTACTTCAGGGTAGGTAGTTTTCGATAAGCATCAAGTGATGGATATGTCGACGGCATAATCAAAATTGAAGTATCCAGGTTGCTTAGCAAACGCCGTCAAGCCATCGACAAAATGGCTGCCTGAACACCTGCTTTTCATCGTATATTTTGTTGAAATACGGGTTTCAAGAGATTATCTTTATGAGTCATGTGTCGGATGTGTGCAGTAGTATTTTATTAGGAGACGTCATGTGAGTAATATAATTCACCTTTATTAACAGTTATCAACTGTTGACGAAGGCGACGCAAGATGGAGATCTAGCGCATCATTTTCATTGTGACATAGTGTAACTAAATATAACTAAATCGCGACGTACTGGATTTATCAGTTGTGAACACACCCCAGGCTTTCCCTTTGCCGAAAATGTTGGTTACTTTTATGTGTGTCAATTGCATTATTGTTGCGGCATGAAATCTCCAATATTAAGCCACGCCATGTGTTTGGAATTCATTTTGAGCGCTTGACGAAATTTCTGTTAAGCAAATGGTCAACGTAGGTCCATTATTTCTATCATGAGCTTGACGTAGTGCCTAGGCAAATGCGGCAAATGTCTTGTTTTAAATATCTTAAGTTTCGCAACCGTAGAAATAGTGTATCGTGTCATGCAATCAGTTTTTCCAGGCACTCCACGAATTGCATTGTTCCCAACAAAACGAAAACATGCTAAGCGTGTATAAACACTAGCGGCTCATTCAAGTTGCCAGACGGGTAAATCAAATCATCTGCGACGCTCGCGTGCTCAGACGCCCGAAGACGCAGTGGAACTATCAACGCGTGCATAAAAAACAATATCGACCCAAATAACGGACATTTAATTATTCGATACACCCACTTATGTGAAGCGGCGACACGTAGACGCAAAACGATTCGACTATCCGCGCTGCCGTATTCATTTATCTGGTTTGATTGGTCAATTTCGAGCGCCGCCTTGGCATTACATAATACACCTTCCCGGGCACGACGTTTCATTTGGCGCGTTTCGCGTCTCGTCGCGTGGTAGTGGTGTCGTCTGCTAGACGCGGGTCAGCGGAGATAGTCTACGGTAGCGACTCGCCGATTTGAATCTGCTGTAGCAACGTCAGATTTCGTCCGCGCGAGCTCGCAACGGCTCAGCCGAGGCTGACACAACGACGGTCTGTCGACAGAATGGTCTACGCTCGCTAGGTACCGGTAAGTCTTGCGACCGCAGATCACTTCCAAGTTCCAGTGAATGACAGACTACTGAAAACGATTTGTTTCGAGGCTATTAGGAATAGTATAAAATACAACAAACTGAAATGATAACATCTGTTTCATATCAATGTTATTGTGGTATCTGCTTGACATCAATCATGTACACATTTGGAGTTATGATGTTGTTATCTCTTTAAATCTCTCATCTGTCGCTTACCGTTTGGTTGTTCGACCGTTCGGTCGTTTATTCTTTTTTGCTTTTGCATTGAACCGTTCCCTCGTTCCTTGGTTAACGGTGGACATGTCCGTGATAGCATTACTCATAACCACAGTTATTTTGCTAACCTAGTTGGCTGCTTCTTCGCCAACATCGAGGTATTTTTTCAGGGGAAAATAGACGTGAGCGTGAACAGTTTAGTTCAGGGAAATGATCTCCATTTTGGATCACACACTTATAATATTAAACAAATTTACGTTCTTGTGCTGTGGCGGTTTGTCAATGAGATGCAACGTAACAGTTATATTTTGTAAGCGTAATTTTCGATAACAGGTCTATTTAAATTCGATAGGAAATGAAGGAAACGTTATAATGCCTGCCTATAGAAAACGCAACTATGGTCTTAGGCCTACATAAGTTCAGCTCTTCAACATAGTGCAATTTACAAGCATCAGTCGGTAATACATGTAAGCATATCCAAGTCTAAATTAACATCAGTTGATATATTTATTGTGACGATGCCTAGACTATAATATCAATGTTCCATTGATACACCAGAATAATATATTTATAGTTAAGTATGTCTTAATGACAATTAAAGTGAGATACCGGATTGCTGCCCCCACAGTTTGACATCCGGTCATTCTAAGGAAGGGCCGATTAAGTTACTCTTTCAATCATCTTAATTACTTTCTATCACACGCGGCGTCCGATTTTCAGGGGAGGGACGATTAAGTTACTAATTAATTGTCTTATTCACTTTAATACGTCCGTCCACTCTCATGGGTGTTTCCGGTTGTCTTTCTGCCGCTGCCACTGCCTATAGTTGCACGTGTATTTATTCAGCTGCTTGAGTGTTGGGGCCATGTATATGTATATATATATATATATATATATATATATATATATATATATATATATATATATATATATATATATATATATATATATCATCATCATCATGCTGTCGGTCGCGAAGCGACAAAGACTGCTTCCATCACTTGACTCTTGCTCTCCATTTGTCTCTCTGCTGTGAGAGTGATGTCCAGGAGTCGATCTTTATGTCTCTCAGCTTCAGGTTTCTCTCGATGGTATCTTTGAACCGGAGACGAGGGCGCCCTCTCTTTCTGTGACCAGAAGACAGTTGGGAGTAGAGAACCTGCTTCGGTAGCCTGTCTGATGACATCCTCATGAGGTGTCCAGTCCACCGGAGATTCTTTCTGATCAGACGATCTTCCATAGATGGCAGCCCTGTCCGTTCGAGTATTTCCTTGTTTGTCACGTTGTCCATCCAGGTTATCCTCATGATCGAACGCAGATGTCGCATCATGAAGGCATGCAACTTTTTCACCTGTCGTCTGTACACTGTCCAGGCCTCGGCTCCGTATAGGAGGGTGGACAGCACAATTGCACGGTATATCTTGCCTTTAACCCGCATGGACACATGGTGGTTGTTCCAGAGTCTCTGGCGTAGTCGGCCGAAAGATGCACTAGCCTTGGCCATCCTCCTCTGTATTTCATCGTCAATGCATCCGTCACTTGATATAGTACTTCCGAGGTAGGTGAATTCCATAACAGAGTTCAGCTTGTTTCCATCAACCATGATATCCTCCTCTCGGGTTCTTGTAGAGTTGGGTTGGTACAGCACCTCGGTCTTCTTGATGTTAATCTTCAGGCCGAACTTCTTTGACGCATTGGAAAAAGCATCCACTATTTTCTGCATCTCTTCAGCAGAGTGTGCAACCAGTGCACTGTCATCTGCGAATAGCAGCTCCCTCATCAGTATCCGTGTAGTCTTGGTCTTCTCTCTGAAGTGTGCGACGTTGAATAGGTCAGCGCTCTGTCTGGACTGTATGTAGATGCCATCCCCCATGTCTCGGAAAGCATTGTCGAGCATTGCTGATAGAAAGATGGAAAAGAGCGTGGGCGCCAGTAGACAGCCTTGCTTGACCCCATTTGTGACCCTGAACGATTCCGAGACTTCCCCTCCAACATTAACAGTCGCCATCATTCCGGTATGTAGTGCCTCGATCATTGTTGTGACCTTCTCTGGGCAGCCATACTTCTTCAGTAGCTGCCATAGTCCGGTCCTCCCAACTGTATCGAACGCCTTACTGAAGTCGACAAATACCATGTACAGTGGTCGGTCCTGCTCAATGCACTTTTCTTGTAGTTGTCGGAGACAAAATATCATATCCACGCTGCTCCGGTTACCTCTGAAGCCACATTGTGTCTCCGGAACTACCTCTGGTGTTAGGTGGGTAGATAGTCTGTTGAGGAGGATCCTGGCGAAGATCTTGCCTGCTATGGAAAGAAGAGAGATTCATCTATAGTTCCCACAGTCTGTTCGATTACCTTTCTTGTAGATGATTATAATGCTTGCATCCTTCCATGCTTGTGGTACAGAACCCACCTCCCAGGCATTGGTGATTAGTTGGTGCAGTCTGCTGAACAGATTGTCTCCTCCATGCTTCCATACTTCTGCAGGAATTCCATCTCCTCCAGGTGCTTTGCCATCTTTCAGGCTGGCGATTGCTCTAGCCATCTCATCCATAGTTGGAATCTCATCAAGGCTTGGTAATGCGCTGCGGGATGTTGTCCAGAGCTTCGTGATCTATGTCGCCAGGGACGTTGAGGAGCTTCTGGAAGTGTTCACTCCATCTTGCCACAACTCTCTTGCTGTCAGAGAAGGTTTCCATTCCGTCTGTTGAATTTAGTTGAACAGGTCCCTTCTTTTTGGGTTCCCACACTTCCTTCAGTCCATTGTAGAAGCCCTTCATGTTGTTACTGTCGGCAGCTCTCTGCAGCTCCACTGCTTTCCTTTCCCACCAGTCCGACTTCAGTGCACGGGTGTGTTTTTGTAGCAGTCTGCAGGCATCTTTGTATGCTGCAGTGGTGGATCTAGTGCTCCTGGTTTGCAACACTCTCTGGTGGGCTTGATCTCTTCTGCTCATAAGAGTCTGTAGCTCCTGGTCGTTGGGGTCGAACCAGTCCTGGTGTTTTCTGTCTGGCTTGCCAAGATATGTCTTGGCTGTGTTGTACACAACCTGCTGCAGAGCTGCCCATTCCTCGTCTGGTGTTGAGTTTTCCTTCTCCTCCCAGTGGGCGAGAGCACTGTCCATCTCCTGCTCAAAACTCTCCCTATGGCTGATGGTACTTAGTTTTGCAGTGTTGAGCTTGGTCGGCTTATTTGTCCCTTGCCTGTTGTGCTTTTGTCGTATTCTGAAAGCCACTTTTGATCTCAGCATCTGGTGATCGGTCCAGCAGTTTGCTCCACGCATGGCTCGGGTGCTGTGGATGTCCATCTTATCCCGACACCTCGTGATGATGAAGTCTGTCATATGCCAGTGTTTGGAACGAGGATGCATCCAGGTGGTCTTGCGTTCATCCTTCTGCTTGAACATGGTGTTCGTCACTATCAGTTCGAATTCAGAGCACAGAGCCAGTAGAAGTTCGCCATTGGAGTTGCATTTCAGACCGACAGACCGACAGACCGACAGACCGACAGACCGACAGACCGACAGACCGACAGACCGACAGACCGACAGACCGACAGACCGACAGACCGACAGACCGACAGACCGACAGACCGACAGACCGACAGACCGACACACACACACACACACACACACACACACACACACACACACACACACACACACACACACACACACACATACACACACACGCACACACGCACACACACACACACACAGACACACAGACACACAGACACACATACACACAGACAGACACACAGACACACAGACAGACACACAGACAGACACACAGACAGACAAACAGACACACAGACACACAGACACACAGACAGACACACATACACACAGACAGACACACAGACACACACACAGACACACAGACACACAGACACACAGACACACAGACACACAGACACACAGACACACAGACACACAGACACACAGACACACAGACACACAGACACACAGACACACAGACACACAGACACACAGACACACAGACACACAGACACACAGACGGAGAGAAATGAGATAATGAACTTACATATAGTTCGATTCCGCAAAACAGGATTCGAACCCTGGTTCTCCCGACTGAGTCTACTACTCTCACTACTGGTCCACAGCGCTCTGCGATAATTAATTAGGAACATAATTACCATTTAGGTTCTTTCATTAATACCCTTGCCGTTTATCTGACAAACTACAAAGGCAATTATGCACAAACGAACAAGTATGTCAAAGTCAATGCAGTGTTGATTTCCTATTTCGCGAAATTAATATGAAACGCGGAAAGCAAAAAATCGATATGATGCGGTACGTTTAATTAAAATATTAACTGACTATGTTTTGTGACATATTTTAGGCACTACATGTTTCCATAATACCTAGTTCGATAATTATATACGTACGCACGCTTGAAGTGAATGGTTTATTCACACTATTAATGACGTGCAAAGCAAACGCTACCAAGAAACCCAGTTTGACCTTGTGCCGGATGTCGTGTATTTCTAGCGTGTATACTCTACTATTCATGCCACCATTAATATTCCTTCATTAACAGAAGGCTGTATAATACAACATAATGTACCGTATGAATAGCATGGTTACATGTGTGTGTGTGTGTGTGTGTGTGTGTGTGTGTGTGTGTGTGTGTGTGTGTGCGTGTGCGTGTGCGTGTGCGTGCGTGCGTGCGTGCGTGTGAGTGTGTGTGCGTGCGTATGAGTGTGTGTGTGAGTGAGTGTGTGTGTGAGTGTGCGTGCGAGTGTGCGTGTGTGTGAGTGTGTGTGTGTGCGGGCGTGCGTGCGTGCGTGCGTGCGTGCGTGAGTGTGTGTGAGTGAGTGTGTGTGTGTGCGTGCGTGCGTGCGTGCGTGCGTGCGTGGCATGTATGTGGTGTATGTGTGTATGAACCAGGATCGTCTACATAACGATGGCGCACTTTGGCCGAGATCGCCACCTTACCTACCGCCCATTCCAGTATAATTGAACAAGGATTGTCTTCAAAAATAATTTTTTTAGTCCAACCTTTTATGCCATAAGAAACATTGACTACTCCCTGAAGTGCATCGCCATATACGGAGGAGAAAGACAGATGCGAACATGCATAGCTTAAATAATGACATCAACATAATAGCATAGAACTAGCTTTAGAACAACGTTTTTATCGAACAAAGGATTATGGAAATGACCGTGCCAGAGAGCTATTTGCAACGCAACTGCAGTTACGGTTGTCAGTATACTAATTCGTTGGCTTTGCAGTATAACTGTTCGGATCTATTAAATAGCTTGTGCCATTTTGCGCACATATACTATATATACCATAGGTACCATATAACATATGTCGTCGATATGCTTTATGGTTGACTTGCACCAAGGGTTGTTTATATGATATCACCGTTCGTGGTGCGACTATCATTCTCTTCTGGTGTTTTATGCTCTTATATATCATGCCTAAGCCATCGCTCACGGCACCGTGTGTGTTCTATGATCAACTGACACACGGCTCACATCATTTAGTGTCCGACGAAATCAGGCGGGATACAATTAAACAACGAAGCAGAACACTGATAATAGTATCGTGACTTACATTGTTTTTTCTAAGTTTGACAAATGGCCACAAACACACATGTGCAAATACACACGCATGCGCGCGCACTAATACATATTCATACGCAGAGACACGCATTTTTTAATTATGTAGCACACGAGTTACACATGTACTTTTTAAAGATACAATGCCATAGTCAGATGGTTTAGTTATTGTGAAAAGACACCTGTGAGCGTGTTGAGCCGGGTCATCACGTTCGGGGATGTATTCAGGTGTCATGGCATCCTTCCACTCTATGGGCAGTTCCTGTTTTGATGGAGTTCTGAGGTTTTGCTTTGATATCTTTGTTTGCCTCAAGAGTCTATCGTATTGCAATCTTTAAGATTGCTGCGTCTTCCTTTTTCAGCACATGAGTACGTGACAGACCAATCTCCATGTTTGTGACGAGAAAATGTTCCTTATTGCTGTGCCCTTTCATTAGTTGTTTGCAGTTATTTGTTGTTAGCGATTGTGCGGCGAATGGCCAGAGACACCGGAGTCACGACGTGACCCAGTGCCCGTTGTATGGTAAACATCGGAGTCACGACGTGCCCAAGTGCTCGTTGTATGGTAAACACCGGAGTCACGACGTGCCCCAGTGCCCGTTGTATGGTAAACACCGGAGTCACGACGTGCCCCAGTGCCCGTTGTATGGTAAACACCGGAGTCACGACGTGCCCCAGTGCCCGTTGTATGGTAAACACAGGAGTCACGACGTGCCCCAGTGCCCGTTGTATGGTAAACATCGGAGTCATGAAGTGTTCCAGTGCCCATTGTATGGTCAAAATACGATCGTCATGTCCATCAATAGGCCTTAGTCATGACAGTGATAATTTATTGAGAAACAGTCGTACTGTCATGGTGAGTTGTTGGCATGCCACTTCTGTCCTCGTCTGCGCCATGTTGTCAAGGTGCCTAGTTCATGACGCACGGACCATGCGTGATGACTCCTACTTATCGATGGCTCACAATGACGTCATAAGGTGTGACTAGTAAACGGTAGGATAAACACGTGTAACGTGTGACGTCAACCTACAAAACTAATACTCCAGGTGGCGCCGTTACGCAAGGCGGGTCTCCTGCCGTCAACCGCCAGCGGCCCATTACTATTACCTGGTGACGCCGCATTCATTCATATATCCTGCATGTGTTAACAAACTTTGTAGCTATGCCTTATAGTTATAACACTTAGATACTTAATGACCTCAAAGATGAACTGAGACCAAATTAAACAGCGTGCGTGTAAAGAACGCGAATACGTCACAGAATCGAATTGTGTTCCAAGGCTCGGTAACGATTCTGTAGGTTCCCCATTAGACAGTGTTTGGTAGCATTATATTAAGCAACTGAGGTATCAGGGTTGCTTAATAAACTCCATAAAACGGTCAATGAAATTACTGCCTGAACATGTGCTTTTTGCCGTATATTTTCTAGAAATCCTAGTCTCAGGAGATTATTTTTATGACAAAAATCTAACAGAAAGTTTCCAAAGTATCATATCTATGCAGTAATGTTTGCCCTTGGACATGTCATGTCCCAGTAGTGGTGTAATTCACATATTTAATTGTTACCAACATTGTTGGCAACGGCAAAGCGTGACGTAGGTCACGCGCGTAATTCTGATTATGACGTATAGTACAAAAAAGCGTAAAGTAGTGTATACATCAACATATATTGATAAATGTTTGCATTTGTTTATGTAACATTCTTATTTTATTGTTTTAATATACTGTTGCAAACTGTTTATTTTTATCTAAGGAAATAAAGGGATCTGCTTCAAAAGGTTCCGTAAGAAGCAGGGACTAAACGAGACAATACAATCGTGAAAAAAGCTTTCACTTACTTACTCGTTCACTCGATCACTCACTTACTCATTCGCTTACTCACTCATTCATACATGTTTACTCACGTTTTACTCGCGGTCTGACATACCCCAAGTTCGCCAATGCATAGTGAAGTAAATATTGAAATACGACCGACTTCATTGTATGCATAATCCGAGAAGTTACACCAAATGCGACTTCGTCCTATTTCATCCATCAAACGTGAAATCTGTATATTTTCAGGTTGCCAATAGCAACACTGCAGACGCCATTGTCGACCCTGGCGGTGCTGCATGAACCGTCATTCGTGTTTTCTCTACTTGATTAATTGACGTGGATGTCTATGAATATATCAACATATTTATTCAACGTGTTTACTGATCTATGCGGAACCTATGTAGACTTCAAAACAGTATCGTCTTGTAACGAGGAAACCATACGTTACCATGGCATATATATATATATATATATATATATATATATATATATATATATATATATATATACATATGGAGTACCGAGTATTACTACTGGCTGGCCTCTGTCCTTACCACTAGATTATACCAACTATTTGTACAACACCAACTTCCACGATTACAATACACAGAGTACGGTTTGCTGTGTTGTGCTGTATGCGTTTGCATTTACATGTGAGAGTCCTTGCCTTTCCATGTGCATAAATATGCACGTGTTGTTTGTGTTGTTGTGTCAACGCCCTCAAGGAATCTCTTTAGTTGTTTTTTAATATTGAAGTGATGATAAGGTCAAGTAAAAACAGATAAGTATATTAAAATCTGCCTCTTCTCCCTCTTCCTCTTCTTCCTCTTTTTCTTCTTCTTTTTCTTTATCATTGGCTGTCTGTCTAGCTGGCTCTCTGTCTGTCTGGCTAGCTGTCTGTCTGTCTGTCTGTCTATCTGGCTGGCTGGCTGGCTGGCTGGCTGGCTGGCTGGCTGGCTGGCTGGCTGGCTGGCTGGCTGGCTGGCTGGCTGGCTGGCTGGCTGGCTGGCTGGCTGGCTGGCTGGCTGTCTGGCTCTCTGGCTGGCTGGTTGGCTGGCTGGCACGCACAAACCCAACACTACGGACAGCCAGATAGCCACGAAGAAAATTGGAAACAAACCGTCTAGCCAGGTTTTGACAAGTGTTTTCATTGTTGCTTTTCTTAGACTATGTTTTCCGACAACGACACTAATGCATATTTTCACTCTATCGCAGCAACGCCCATTGTGATCGTGCATACATGGCCAGAATAACACGCATGCGCTGTATTTCTTTGCAGTGGATTACATCATGTTCAGTCCAAAACCAGGACAGCCTGAATACGGAAATCCGAATTGTCGTTGCGTACAAAACTAGCATGTATTGTTTTAAACTGGCTATCATGTAATGATCTCTCAAAATGACAAAACCTGTATTCAGACCCTTTCCATATTTTACCAATGTCAAACACATCACTCTATAGATGTCTTCCGTGACGCCAAGAAACGTACATAATTCGATGTTCTGGATTTGTTGCTTGAATTCTAAGAAACAGCGTTCAACCAACGAACGTAAACAACCGAACGCCTTCATTTTTATGTGTAGTGTGCTGGATTTGTACACGGGTATTAGTTTGTTTGTTTGTTTGTTGGTTGGTTTGTTGGTTTGTTTGTTTGTAACATTGTTGATATTGTAACATTATAGATATGAGTTTTGTGGTAAATAGTACTTATTCAAGCCAATCGGCCTTTTGGACATTGACGTATTTTGAAGGAGGGTATTTTTTCCTTTAGGTAATCTATTGCCAGTTATACATGGATTAGTCAGCTTAGTTAACTGACTGGAGAAACTAGTTGAGTGAATTTGCCCAAGGTAGAGGTGTCAAGTAATATTGCACTACATCCGTAGGTCTACCGTTGTTTTAATATACTGTTGCAAACTGTTTATTTTTATCTAAGGAAATAAAGGGATCTGCTTCAAAAGGTTCCGTAAGAAGCAGGGACTAAACGAGACAATACAATCGTGAAAAAAGCTTTCACTTACTTACTCGTTCACTCGATCACTCACTTACTCATTCGCTTACTCACTCATTCATACATGTTTACTCACGTTTTACTCGCGGTCTGACATACCCCAAGTTCGCCAATGCATAGTGAAGTAAATATTGAAATACGACCGACTTCATTGTATGCATAATCCGAGAAGTTACACCAAATGCGACTTCGTCCTATTTCATCCATCAAACGTGAAATCTGTATATTTTCAGGTTGCCAATAGCAACACTGCAGACGCCATTGTCGACCCTGGCGGTGCTGCATGAACCGTCATTCGTGTTTTCTCTACTTGATTAATTGACGTGGATGTCTATGAATATATCAACATATTTATTCAACGTGTTTACTGATCTATGCGGAACCTATGTAGACTTCAAAACAGTATCGTCTTGTAACGAGGAAACCATACGTTACCATGGCATATATATATATATATATATATATATATATATATATATATATATATATATATATATACATATGGAGTACCGAGTATTACTACTGGCTGGCCTCTGTCCTTACCACTAGATTATACCAACTATTTGTACAACACCAACTTCCACGATTACAATACACAGAGTACGGTTTGCTGTGTTGTGCTGTATGCGTTTGCATTTACATGTGAGAGTCCTTGCCTTTCCATGTGCATAAATATGCACGTGTTGTTTGTGTTGTTGTGTCAACGCCCTCAAGGAATCTCTTTAGTTGTTTTTTAATATTGAAGTGATGATAAGGTCAAGTAAAAACAGATAAGTATATTAAAATCTGCCTCTTCTCCCTCTTCCTCTTCTTCCTCTTTTTCTTCTTCTTTTTCTTTATCATTGGCTGTCTGTCTAGCTGGCTCTCTGTCTGTCTGGCTAGCTGTCTGTCTGTCTGTCTGTCTATCTGGCTGGCTGGCTGGCTGGCTGGCTGGCTGGCTGGCTGGCTGTCTGGCTCTCTGGCTGGCTGGTTGGCTGGCTGGCACGCACAAACCCAACACTACGGACAGCCAGATAGCCACGAAGAAAATTGGAAACAAACCGTCTAGCCAGGTTTTGACAAGTGTTTTCATTGTTGCTTTTCTTAGACTATGTTTTCCGACAACGACACTAATGCATATTTTCACTCTATCGCAGCAACGCCCATTGTGATCGTGCATACATGGCCAGAATAACACGCATGCGCTGTATTTCTTTGCAGTGGATTACATCATGTTCAGTCCAAAACCAGGACAGCCTGAATACGGAAATCCGAATTGTCGTTGCGTACAAAACTAGCATGTATTGTTTTAAACTGGCTATCATGTAATGATCTCTCAAAATGACAAAACCTGTATTCAGACCCTTTCCATATTTTACCAATGTCAAACACATCACTCTATAGATGTCTTCCGTGACGCCAAGAAACGTACATAATTCGATGTTCTGGATTTGTTGCTTGAATTCTAAGAAACAGCGTTCAACCAACGAACGTAAACAACCGAACGGCTTCATTTTTATGTGTAGTGTGCTGGATTTGTACACGGGTATTAGTTTGTTTGTTTGTTTGTTGGTTGGTTTGTTGGTTTGTTTGTTTGTAACATTGTTGATATTGTAACATTATAGATATGAGTTTTGTGGTAAATAGTACTTATTCAAGCCAATCGGCCTTTTGGACATTGACGTATTTTGAAGGAGGGTATTTTTTCCTTTAGGTAATCTATTGCCAGTTATACATGGATTAGTCAGCTTAGTTAACTGACTGGAGAAACTAGTTGAGTGAATTTGCCCAAGGTAGAGGTGTCAAGTAATATTGCACTACATCCGTAGGTCTACCGTTGTTCATGATACGTCGCTGGTAGATGAGGAAGTGACGATGGTCTCGCGCGGCAGTTGCTATGGAGATTGCGTGCGGACAAGAGAACCACTCCATGTCCGTAGACATCATGTTATTTTAGTACAGTTGGATTAAAATCCAGTAAACAGAATATTGGCATTCGCCGTTTTTGACGATTTTAAATCGGAAACATTTACCGGTTTAGTAGTAGATTTCGGCACTAGGGTATTACCGTTAGATTGTTTTGTTATGAAAACGCGTGAACGTGCCGCAAAATCCGCCGATATCGAGTAGGTCGTCGCTGTTGGTAGGGCGTCGAACTCTCGGTCGAGCGATGCCGTGATCAAATCATATTGCCCGCTCGCAAGTGTATATGTCTGTCCTGTTATGGAGAATGTTTCCCCGATTTGGACAGAGACGTAATTCATCATCCGTGACGTCTTCCGACAAGCCGCGTGACAACGCACTCCGTCTCCACACTGGACATTAATCTCCGCGACACGGTACAACTTTTTACGTCGCAGGGGAGCCATCGAACTGCTGCGTGTGCTCTACCGCAGCATCTTTATGTGCCGATTCATTTCACTTCCCGAACAACAAGTCGGTGTTGAACGTGGCGCGGCGGCGTAATGGCAACAGCACCGAACTTTCTCTCGAGAGAACACGTCGTTTCTAACTTCGTTCACTTTACCGTGCTTCAGTTCAGTTAGTGGCGTTGTATAGTCACCACCACCACCACCACCACCACCACCACCACCACCACCACCACCACCACCACCACCACCACCACCACCACCACCACCACCACCACCACCACCACCACCACCACCACCACCACCACCACCACCACCACCACCACCACCACCACCACCACCACCACCACCACCACCACCACCACCACCACCACCACCACCACCACCAAGTATGCTGCTGTTCCATTTTTACTTGGCGTGCGAATAGTCATAAAAACAATCCCCTATCAAGGCGCCATCGCTTAGATTTGGAATCAGAAGCCTATTTCACTAACGCCATCAGAACTCCTAAACCTGCTTTTGCTCTTTAAAATCGGCTTTGCTCCTTAACAGTGATTGCGCATACCCGAAAAATGTTGCTGGTGTGTCATGGAAATAATGTCCTCAGTAACACGGCATTTTTTTTTTTTTAAAAGGCTCCTTTAATTTAATTTAAAAAAATTATGGAATTCCCTAAAGAGCTCTTTGTCTTAGTGAAACAGTGCCCGGATGTTTCACAATGGCGATGACGGTAGGTCAATGGTTTCGGTAGATACTTAAGTATTATACAAAAACGTTGAAAAAATCACGTATGTGTATTATAATTATGACCATACAATTGATGTATCCAGTAATTAGTGGTTTGCTTACGTCACAATCAAAATTATGCGCGTGAAACCCGTGAAGCTTTACCAACAATATAACGGTGTCTGCCTCTCCATAACGTTCTAACGGAATGACGATATAGATAGACCTGCTATAAAGATATTAGGTACGAACAAAAAAGTGACACACTTCAAATATCTAGTCAGCCGTGGAAGAGAAAGGAGGCATGAAAACGGAGATTTCGGAGAAAGCGTCTTTGGAAGAAATGCAGTGGAAGATGCCAGTGAAGTTGCAGAAGAATATCTGTAAAACAGTAGTCAGACCAGCAATGCTGTACGGAGCAGAGACATGGGAAACAACAAAAGGACAAGAAGCAAAAATAAATATGAGAATTTTGAGATGGGTGTGTGGAGCAACACATAAAGGTAAGACCAGAAACGAATATATTAGAGGAACATCGTAACACAAGTATCCAAACAGATAACAGAGAAATGACTGAAATTGTGTGGGCGTGTGACGAGAATGAACGAAGAGGACACAATGAAAAGAGAACTCATGATAGACATACCATGAAGAAGAAAAAGGACGACCAGGTGGAAAGACGCCTGTAAAGGAGACTTGGACAACGTGGGTCTCAGTGCAGTCGGCACTGGTCATGTGCACTGGTCCGTATTACGACAATGGGATTAATTAGTGCAATTACCATATACCGACTAATTACTTGTTTTCTAATTACGCTGCGCCAATTACGGTCGAAGGGTGTATTGGATATAGTTTTTGATGTGGTCACCGCAGAGCAGAATTAGATAAATGATAATGCATTAATGTGTAAGCCGCCGAAAGCAGACTAGGAACAACAGCAGAAGATGGATAATTCTTAAAACGCGTCGGGAATAGGTGCTCAGACCCCAATGTTGATAGAGGGGCGTTTAGTCCACAATCGAATGTTGAGAATTTTGGCAAATTTGCGTGGTCACAATTTCACTTGTCTTTTTTATTACAAGTTGCTTAATTTAGAATATTTAGGATTTTTGTCAATCCCCTCCCCCTATTCTATTATCGCGACTGACCGAACCTACATCGCTGTGCGGAACTGAAGCTTCGGACTACGCCAGCATTAATTTAATTATGATAATGCGTTATCCGGTCCTTATCAGTTAAATAACAATTAAGCTATACTCCAATTACTACACGAAGACTATTATATATATATATATATATATATATATATATATATATATATATATATATATATATATAATATATATATATATATATATATATATATATATATATATATATATATATATATATATATATATATATACACACACATACATTCATATACGTAAAAATAATATATACCTATATATATATATATATATATATATATATATATATATATATATATATACATACATATATGTATATTATATATGTATGTATGTATATTTATGTATGTATGCATGTATGTATGTATGTGCATATGTATGTATGTATGTATGTATGTATGTATGTATGTATGGATGAATGCATGTATGTATGTATGTATGTATTTATGTATCTATATATGTATGTATGTACGTGCGTACGTACGTACGTACGTACGTACGTACGTACGTACGTACGTATGTATGTATGTATGTATGTATAACAGACAGTTACATCCACAATTGTCAGGTCCGGTACGCATGCAGAGAGGAGAGTAAAACTAGAGCAACGTGGACTGATTAAACGTGTGCAGGATTGGAAATTGCAGCACTAGGATTCCTATTCGACATCGCCTTTGCGCGTGATATATCTTGCACGAGGAACGGCAAGTTGCTGCGGACTCCGACCATATGACCCAGGTCATCGTTATCGATATAGTAACCACTAATCGACCACACAGCACACCCAGTGTAAGATTTACCACAACTTAGCTGTGTTCTTGCCGGCGAGATTGATTTCTGGTCTATCAACTATCGCTGCTGGTGATAATGTTACAACTCTGCAAAATAGCTGAGCCGTCTGTAATGACCAATCGATCGTACGACATGCTTCACTCCGACGGCTGTAATACTACAAGTATTTTGGTTATATCTGTGAAAGCATCAGGGTTGATTTTCTGCTATGATACGTCATCGCACTCATCAGTCGTCACACTCATCAGTCGTCACACTCATCAGTCGTCACATTCATCAGTCATCACACTCATCAGTCGTCACACTCATCAGCCGTCACACTCATCAATCGTCACACTCACCAGTCGTCACACTCATCATTCGTCACACTCATCAATCGTCACACTCACCAGTCGTCACACTCATCAGTCGTCACACTCATCAATCGTCACACTCACCAGTCGTCACACTCATCAATCGTCACACTCACCAGTCGTCACACTCACCAGTCGTCACACTCATCAATCATCACATTCATCAGTCGTCACACTCATCAGTCGTCACACTCATCAGTCGTCACACTCATCAGTCGTCACACTCATCAGTCATCAAATTCATCAGTGGTCACACTCATCAGTCGTCACACTCATCAGTCATCACACTCATCAGTCATCACACTTATCAACTCGGCGGGAAACTTGGTGGATGCAGATGTTTGAATTTGGTGGTGTATAAAAGTTGAAAAACAAGCGGAAGTATTGATTGATAAGTATTATTTTTGTGCTAAGGTTATTCATAAGGGTGTACTAGACATATATTGAGTGGCAGTTTTGGTTAAATTTAGTTAGTAAACAGTATTTTTGAACAAATTAGTATACGTGGGTGATAATAGGGTAATCTAGCCTTCGACAAATTGTAAACAAGACTGAGCAAAATCTGTTTATTTGATATCGTATATAAGAGACAAAGCAATAAGCGTAACAACTATATGTGTAAGGTAACACTCTGAATAGGTATCATTGTTATTAAAAATAAACAAGCTTTTTAGTAGGAATCCTTAGTTTGTGCAGACTATTATTTATAGTGGGTGAAATAGGGTAATCTAGCTTTCAACAAGATTGTAAACAAAATTTAGCAAATCTGATAAATTGATATGATATATAACAGATAAAGTGGTAAGCAAAACAGCTGCATACATAGGATAATTCTTTGATTCGGCGCCATTGTTATTAAAAATAAGCAAGTGTTTTAGCAGGAAGCCCTAGTCTGTTTATATAGGTAGTGTCCAAAGTATCCGCTAGGGAACGGTACCAGTACAGAATAAAATTATTGTTCATGGTAGCATAGGTAGTAAGTTGTTTATAACACGTAGTGTGCTGCAGTTGCTGTACACAATAAACAAACAGTCTTTCTAAAGACTAAGTTGGTATAAACTAAGTTGATTTGATCAATCGTATTATGGCACCTTCCAAGCGGCAAGTGAAGGCAAGGAGGCACTTGCTGTGTGATCACTGCCACAGCTTGGTGGATTTTGCCTTATCGGGGTGCGGAAAGTCTTGGTCAGAGACAACGGAGGAAGGGTTTACTTTCCAATGTTTAGGGTGTTGGAAAGTGGACTGTCTGACGGCAGAGCTAGCTAAGCTAACGGATCTTGTGAAGGGGATGGAGAGAGGAGGGAGGATGATAGCAAGGAAAACAAATGGAGAAAGAACAACAGAAAACATGCCATGCATGAAGGAGACAGTGGAGAAAGTGACAGTAGAGAAGGAGGGGGGGGGACAAGGGGACAGGAGATGATAGAAGTAGATACGACAGGAGGAAAGACGAAGGGAAGAAAGGAACTGAGAATAGATATGACCAAACGGAAGTCAATAACAAGGAAGATGTCAGGAAGAAAAGAGACAGGAAAGAAAGGACCAACAGAGAAAGCGGCAGGGGGGAAAGTCAGCAACCAGGGAGATGCAAAACGGAGGAGCTACTCTGAAGCAGTGATCGAGGGTGCATTGAGAACAGAAAGGGTTTTTATGGGCGACTAAATTTTGCGAAAGACGGACAAGACGTTAAACAAAGGAGAAGATGTTGTTGTTTGTCTTCCGGGCGCTCGGATTGAGCATGTGACAGATAGGGTAGAGAACGTGTTGGGGCATGGCCAGGGAGGATCTATATTAGTACATGTAGGGACGAACAATGCAGACAGGGAGGGGACAACTAGAATAGTGCAAAGATACAGACAGTTGGTAGGGAAACTGAAGAAGACAAGAGTTGAACAGATCATTCTCTCAGGAATCTTGCCAGTAATCGGAGGAAGGGGAGCAACCTATAGAAACTGTAAGAGGATGGCAATCAATGCTCTGGTGGAGCAGATGTGTGAAGGAGAAGGAGTTGGATTTGTAGATTTGTGGGGATACTTTGTTGGGAAGGAAGATATGTACGTGAGAGATGGCCTCCATCTAAGCGGAAAGGGCGCAGCAGTGTTCTCCGAGAACCTGCTTCAATCTATGGACAGAGGAACAGGTTGTAATTTTTTAAACTAGTTTCGCAGGGGGGATACACAGAGAAGCCAAATACTAGAGGCATAGCTAAAGACAGCAAAAAGAAATCAGCAAAAAACAGCCTGGAAAGCCCTACGAAATTTGGTTATAAATGTGTTTGTTTAAATGCAAGGAGCATAGTAAACAAAAGAAATGAACTAAACATTATGGTAGAAGATATTGACCCTCACATAATAGGTATAACTGAATCTTGGGCCACCCCCGATATATCAGATGCCGAATTAGGAATGACAGGATATGTAATGTTTAGGAAAGATAGATTAGGAAGAAGGGGAGGCGGAGTTATTTTATATATTAAAGAATCCATCCAGGCTTACGAAATAAAATTAGAAAAAGAAGCAGAATGTGAAGCTGTCTGGTGTAACATAGTTACAGGAAACTCAACATTAACTGTTGGGTTAGTTTATCGTAGTCCAAACATAAGCATAGAAGAGAATGAAAAAATGCACAACGCTATAAAAGAAGTGAGTAAACGGGACTGTATTATTATGGGGGATTTTAACCATGGGCATATAAAGTGGACATCTCTACAGAGTCCTGGGAGAGAGGATCAAGAGTTTTTAAATTTAGTACAAGATAGTTTCCTTTTTCAACATGTGTTAGAACCAACCAGGGACAAGAACGTGTTGGACATAGTTTTGAGCTCACAGAAGGAATTTGTTGATAATGTCAATATATGTGAGCCACTGGGATGTAGTGATCATAACCAGATACATTTTATCATCAAAGTAAAAGGAGAACGGAACAGAAAAATACGGTACAGGAAAAAATTTCACAAAGGAAGATATAAGGACATGAGGGAATATTTAGCGAAGATAGACTGGAATAACACACTGAAGAATAAGACAGCAACAGAATGCTGGAATATCTTAAAGAGGGAAATTGACTGCGTCGTTGACAAATTTGTCCCCTTGAAAAAACAGGGGGAAAGGTCAAAGAAGAAACACTTATCGAAGGAAGCCATTAGAAAAATCAAGTACAAGCAAATGATGTGGAAGACATATAGACATACTGGAAGTGACGAAGACTATGCCATTTATAAAGAAGCACTTAATCAAGCTACAGCTGAAATTAGAAATTCGAAGAGAAGCTATGAACAAAAAATAGCTTTCAACATAAAACATGACAGCAAGAGTTTTTATGCGTATGTTCGAAGTAAACAGAAAGTTCAAGATAAGGTCGGGCCACTAGAAGGTAGTGATGGAAACATAATAACGGAGGGATTCTTAATGGCAGAAAACCTAAATGAATACTTTAGTTCGGTGTTTACCAGGGAAGATATTAGTACATTACCAGTACTAGAGACTAAGTTCGAAGGGAGAGAGTGTGACTATTTAGGACAACTAACTGTAACCCCAAAAATGGTAGCTATGAAAATAAGAGATATGAAGGATAATAAATCACCAGGAGTGGATGGGATTCCTCCCAAATTACTACTGGAAATTGTAGAACAAATTAGCATACCACTTGCAACAGTGTTCAATTTGGCATTAGAGGAAGGAGTGGTTCCGGTAGAATGGAAAGAAGCAAACATCATACCATTATTTAAAAAAGGATCAAGAAGCAAGTCAGAGAACTATAGACCAGTGAGTTTAACATCGGTGATTTGTAAACTATTAGAAAGACTAATTAAAGATCACTTGGTTGATTTTCTTGTTAAAAATAAATTGATAAACACATCTCAACATGGGTTTTTAAAAGCGAGGTCATGCTTAACAAATATGTTATGTTTTTTGGAAGATGTCACAAAGTGGGTAGATGAGGGATCACCAGTAGATATAATCTACTTAGATTTAAAAAAAAGCCTTTGACAAAGTGCCACACCAAAGATTACTACTTAAACTAAAGGCCCATGGCATAGGAAATAGTATGATTAACTGGATAGAAAAATGGCTTATTGATAGAAGACAAAGAGTAGTAGTTGATGGGGAGGTTTCAAATTGGAAATCTGTTTTGAGTGGAGTACCGCAAGGATCACTATTGGGACCTATTTTATTCTTAATATATATCAATGATTTGGATGATGACATAACAAGCATGGTGTTGAAGTTTGCGGACGACACAAAAGTGTTTAGGAAAATAAAAAGTGATGCAGATAGACAGCATTTACAAGATGATCTAAATAAGTTGATAGAATGGTCTGAGAAATGGCAAATGCTGTTTAACTTTGGAAAGTGTAAGTGCCTCCACACAGGACATGGGAATGAAAATGCACAATATACAATGGGTGGTACTGTACTAAATACTACTGTAAAGGAAAAGGACTTCGGTTTAACCATTAGTGCTGACATGAAGGTATCAGAGCAGTGTGGAATTGCAGCAGCGAAGGCAAACCAAATTCTTGGATTAATTAGGCGAAATATAGTATACAAAGAAAAAGAACTAATAATACCGCTTTATAAAACAATAGTTAGGCCTCATTTAGAATATTGTATACAAGCATGGAGGCCATATCGCAAGAAGGATATTGATATGCTAGAAAGAGTACAAAGGAGAGCAACAAAAATGATACAAAAACTCAGGAATATTAGTTATGAAATGCGTCTAAAAGAATGTGGTCTAACAACACTAGAAACCAGAAGATTGAGAGGAGATCAGATTGAGGTTTTTAAAATATTGAATGGGTATGAAAATATTGACAGAAATATTTTTTTCACGGTCAAGGAAGAGAGAAGGACTAGAGGACATGGAGTTGCATTAGCAAAGAAGCAGTGTAGACTAGATATTAGAAAATTTTCATTTTCCCAAAGAATAGTAAACGAATGGAACAAATTATCAGCTGATTGTGTAGGTGCTAGAAGTGTTAATATGTTTAAAAATAAAATTGACATATACCTAAGACGGGCAGGGTATACTTAGATAGATAGGTTGGACTCTCGATAAGCCAAACGGCTTCCTTGTCCACCTGCCATCTAGAGTTGATTCTCTAGGTGGCAATCTTGTTAAATCTTGTTAAATCAGTCGTCACACTCATCAGTCGTCACACCCATCAGTCGTCACACTCATCAGTCGTCACACTCATCAGTCGTCACACTCATCAGCCGTCACACTCATCAGTCGTCACACTCATCAGTCGTCACACT